>JABASI010001324.1:0-25994 GCA_019776505.1 Tomocerus nigrus
GCTCTACGTGTTAAGTTTCTACTGCACTTCCCACATCACACGCAATTGTGCAATTATTACGTGGAAATGAAAGTAAACTGGTTTGAATTGACTCTAGTTGTTGGAATAAGTCTCACTGCCCCCATTTCCAACTCAATGGATCAGAATCCGAAGAGCACGCTAATAGCAGTAAGTAATATGCATGCTCCATACAAAAACAGTAGCACGAACCGACCGCGTTTTCTAGAATTTTACGTGTGTGACTCAGAAGAAAATAAGATTCGTTTCCAACTCTGAGCAGGGTTGAGTTTTATACAAAAAAGTAATCTAATCATATACTAAGGTGCATCGTGCATCCATCAGTATTAAATACCACATCAAATAGAACTCTATGTAAAATATTTATGCTGACGGATACTTTAAAAAAATAAATCCTAACTTTAGATATCTCCAATTATACAAATATCGTCAACTTTGCAAAATACTGTACAAGTACTAGTAAGTTTGTGAATACACTGGACAAAATACAGGATGCCCACTTAAAAAGATCTTATTATACTAGGGAATATTTAATAATAATATATATATCCATGTAATGTGCAGCAACGATAATAACACGAAAGTTTTCTTTGCTCCTAGCTCCAACTTTTGAGTTATATTCGTACATAAATTGTGTATATTGAAGTTTACCAAGTTGACTTCTTTCAAGAAAGCCTCCAGACGTAAATGCTCCTTTATACTCAAATTCCCAATACACAACAGTCCATTCTATCAATTGAAAAGAATGGTTAAGAAATACCCTTTCAACCTAACAGAATCGAACTTCAATTCAACCTTGCTCACCAGACTTTCAATGTGAACTGTGTACTTTATATTCATGTACATTTCTTACTGCGTGCACTTGACATAAACCAACACGGAGCGTTCTAAAATTCTGGGTGTATTCAATTGACATTCAATTCATGAAGTCTTGCATGCACCTATATAGATGCATTTATTTTGGTCCTCCAAAAATCTATTTCCAACTGATAAAACCTGGTTGAAACTTATCAATAAAGCTACAGCACATCTCCCTGAACTTGTCAGTTTCTTATAAAGCTTCCTTCCATACAACAATCATCACATTTAGTTTTACTGCCCTTGCTCTTGGTCCCCTTCTATTTTCTATCATCTCTGTATATTAACAAATGAAGATACGCACCTACCTGCCCACAATATAAAAAATTTATTACGCATCCAAAAATCCTTTAGAAGTACAGTACAAGCATGAATACACCTACTACATACATACGATTTTTAGCTTCAATTCAAATATGATCTGTAATCTCAATTTGTACCTACCTTTATATGATCCAACTATCAACCATGTACAACATAAACGTACAAACATACAAGTATCATATAGTAAACAACTAAAAAGTAAATATATTGTATATTTAAGTACAGAGATGTGCGCTGGCATATGTTTTATACAGGTCCTTCCTATAGCTATTCCCATTCTCATATTTAGATAAATACTTGAGAAACTTTAAGAAACTTTCCTAGAAAGAATGCAACAATTATTCTGCATAGAGCTTTATATCCAAGTTTCTCACAAACGCATCGCCGAACTTGACTTGAGTTCAGCCATGCAGAGCAATGCAATTCTGAAATAGGCTTTGTGGAAAACGTCTTTCGCAACCTGACAAATAATGTAGTAAATGCATGAAGGAGACTATACATTCTAGAGTATCTTCCATCACCAGACATGACTAAAAATGCTTTCATGATGCTGGATGTTAGGATGTTACGCAGAGCTAATGCAATATGTGGATGTGAACTTCAGCATAGCCATCACATTCGTTCCATCCACTGTTTCCCATGTTTCCATTCTCTCCACAAATCTCGAGAGATGTAAAATGAGAGCATTGGCAGGAAAAGTTGCGACAAAAACAATGAGAGTTAACATACGCATATCTGCTGAACATCCATCTACTGTACACACATCCACAATTCAACATAATCTGCCAAACCACCCACCCTGTCCTGTCTCTTCTTTCTCCAACTAGTTTACTGGAAAGGTAACGAAGTTTTACAGATTATTTTTTATCATATCTCATATTTTCACGTGTCAGCTCAAAGGTTATCGCGAAAAACTATGTTTGACAGCACAAGATTTACACCATGATATACAAATGGTTACACGCACCAAATTAAGTATAAACATCCTATCCAAAATATCCTCTTTCTCTCACGAGGAATTTTCTTTTGAGAACACGTAAACAATCTCTTCTTAGAGTTTAGAGAGACACGGCGAAAGTGTAGTAATGCAGTTACAAGTACATCATGTATACACAAATGTATTTTGTGCAAGTGACTTGTCGACATATGCCAACTTTATGTAAGCTATCACCTACCAAACTTCGTCAAGCAAATACTCAAATGCTCAGCAGTTCTAAGCACAATACAAAAATCAGCTATTCTAGCTATTAATACACAAAAAAACTTTACATTCGTTTACGACATAGTCAACATGTCATTAAAAAAATTCCCCTTGAGTCACTGTTGGAGAAAAAAGGTATGTAGGTTGGTGTCAAATTGAAAATTTTATTCATACTTGAGCCACATCTATATCTGCAGCAGTCATGTAACCGTGTAGTAGGTCTCATATGGACATAATATTTTTAATTTTACATATATATTTACACTGCATAATACAATACATACTTTAACAGCCTAAATAGGCGCATTAGGTATTATTAATTACCAGCGAATACCATTAGCATAAAATATTCGCACTGCCATTCCCCATTATACAGAATACAATACACTCAATAGGAATACGATTCTACACCTACTTAACTAAATATTTTATGTACATAATTCTAGACAATTCTTGGCATGAGTGTGACTATAACTTTAAAATGTGCAACAACAGTCACTTCCATCATAATGTTATAATCATGTCACATTAAAAACAACTTAATGACACTGTTCAAATATGCACATAGCAATTACTGTTATCATTTTCTGAAAATGCCTAGCCTAGGAGCTACCGCTTATTTCTAATGTTTCATCTTTTCCTGTAGACGATCTCATATTTACTTATAGTGACTGACTACCTAATACCTAATGCCTAATGTAATGAGCCAACTCAGCTAAAAGTAACAGAGAAGGATTCACATCACATTAGCCAGACAGCCAAGTTTATTTAAGGCATCTCAAATTACAATTTAGAGTTGAGCGAGGAGAACTCAAGAGTTGAGCGTTTAGTATTAAAGATGATGTATGTTATATTGCTCTAAGTAAGTGGCGCCTACTTGGTTATTTGTGTTATGTTACAGATAACGGATATACAGCTAGGAGCTCTTTCTTATTACAAAATAATATTTAATATTATATTATGCTATCCGACTACGACCGTTGTTGGTGACTGTAATATTATGACTTATGTTGTTAGCTACGATTCGTGAACTCAACAAAAAAAAGACTACGTATCTACCTAATAGGAACGGTACTAAAGAAGGCCAATGGAAACGACGACGACGACATCGCATCGTAAAGCACACAACTTTTTCCGTCAATTTTAATTCCCATCTAATTTCCTACAGAAAGAAGAACGCGATGGATCGTATTTCCTCCACTTAATTTTTACGCCTTTTTGAGCATTTTAGACATGCACGATGTCCTCAACTCACATGGCAAGCAAGAGCATGCCTTAAAAAACTACTTAAAATACCCAACACAGGTCTCATCATCAACACCATCCAATCTACATCATTTCAAATAGTAAAACAGTCCATTGCACTATCTACTTACTGTCTGCTAGTGCTAGCTATAATTCTACAAAATATATAAAGCCTTATTCCAGGCAGTCAGGTTTAAGTTTATATTATAGGCATGACATGAACTTATAGATTTTCCATTACACAGTAGAGTAAGCAAACCCACATTCCATTGCTTCTTTCTTGCTTCTATGGGATTTGTACTAGTGCATAAGTGCGTTTAGGTACAAAATCATATTATAATCCTAACCCTGAATGTTTCTATAAAAAACTGCTCTTGAGATTAAGTTGAACTCGATTTATCTAATCTTCATTGTATACATAAAACATGGCAAGCCAACTAGCTCGACTATTCCAAACCTAAACTAAACATCATCAATCCATTCAATGAGACAAAGTGCAGATATACAAACACCCTTTGCAATAACACAAATCGGTAAACTAACAATAAGCATACGAAAGATATGTGACCGTTTAATTACTTTATTGGCTCCAATCCATTGCACACAGGCAGCCACAGCACTCACATAAATCCTTTCAAAGTCACTTCGATAATTAGCAACCCATATCTATGCTTTCCTCCACTGAACACCTTTACTATTATATGACTATTAAATGCAAGCCGTTAGAAAAGAAAAGAAAGAAGCATATATGAACTAAGTGGTAACAACAGTGTTTCGCATCAGTTGGCTCATTGGCTTACTTATAAAGTTGTCCATTCATACCGAATCAGAGACATCTAAACGTCTTTCACATACATATCACATTTCCGTTGGACAAGAAAAATGACAATTTCTTGTTTAGCAAAGAAAGGCCAACTAGCAGCACAATGCTTAATGAAACAGAAACAGGTACTCTAAGGTGCCCATTATTTAAACACATTATACCGTCGCTGTTTGATGCATTCACACAAGACAAGAGACTAACCCAAATAGGTATCCTAACCGTCGTCCAAGAAATACTCGGCACAAAGCTCAAAGGTACTTGTATTGTGTTTGTGCACACCAACAATAAACCATTTTTATTTTGTGGACTGAAACTCTAATCTACTTAAGTGCCCAGTGAGACCTCAATACACAGAAGCTCAAAAAAGAAATTTTGATTCTCCATGACGTGCATAGAGAGGTACAATGTATCTCTTGCTCCAAACTCCAAGCACTTGAATCAAAGCTAACACGATACCCTCACATTATTAAGTTTAACGTAAACCTTCCTGCAACTTCTACATTGTTGCTTATCACAGACATAAATACTGGAATCCTTCTAGAGAAAACATTTGTTTAAGTATTTTATTCCTACCAATAGTAGATAACAATGTCAAATGCAGACACAGACTACAGACACTGCACTGACACAAAATGATAGAATGCACGAACACAAATGCAATGCTACTGTACTAAATGTATGATAGATAATGACATCACTTGCAAGTAAACAGGTATTATCAGACTTGCATTGCAATATTGCATAAATCTACTCCAGAAAACCACATTATACATCATCATGACAATTTTATCGCAACTGTTTTTTTGCGCCATAAATGTTCTACTTCAAGGCAAAATATATTCCCTTTGTTCCTCAAACAATAAAATTTTACTCAAAACTGCTGCGTTGTGTGGTAGACCCTTTAGCTCTTTTAGCTAAAACAATTTTATTACTTAGCCATGGAATTCTAAAAAAAATTTGCACAATGCATCTAGTCTTATGTGCATCTACATTTTCTGTAAATGTAGAATTATGTTACATTACAATACAAAATACAATGTATAAATATGATTTATCAGACCACCAGTCATCAACCCGAGTTGGTGCGAATTAACGGGGTCTCTAATCTTGATGTTCCATATAGATAATAGGAACACTTACGACAACAATGACAATTTCTTTGATAGATATTTACAGTAATGCAATGATGGATTTGTTTCATTAATATGCATAGATAGATAATTTAATATTATGTACATATCTTATATAGTACTTATTCTAAAGTCCTATGATAACGCTCTCTAAGCTACATTCGTCTTCTGCCGTTATTTGTGGTCGCTCGTAGACAAGCTATCTGGAATCTACGTTTAAGCACTCTGCGCTCGTCGCACTTAAAATACAGCATGTAGTAGCTTAATAGCAATCTACCGAACTAGAGAGATTACAAGGCAAAAGCGCTTTCCATAATTCATTGTCTTCTTCTCTTTTCTTCTATCTATGTAATAGCAACAGGAACTAACAACAAGGAAAATGAGATTGGATAAGAGCAATGGCTACAATGCACGAGCTAGCTTCATTCCTACAAAACCAATTACAAGTAAGTCAACAGAGTATTTCTCGCTTGATGCAATGCAATGTTCCTTGAGCTGAGTACATTAGCTACTGTTTCCAACGCCAACATTAGTAACTCATGCATTTATGTACCCGACTACATGCACTTTATCTACCTCGAGGAAATTCCATCCAATTCCAATGAATAATTACAGGCTATAAGCGATTTCATAAGTAAAAGATAGAAGACAAATTCCTGTACTCACCCACTCTGTTACTTATTGTTTGTAGTTAATATTATGAAACTCTACACTGAGGAGGAATGAGTGAAGAAGATGTATCTTAATGCACTATTGTAAGGGGCATACCTACACANAATGTACTATTGTAAGGGGCATACCTACACCTCCACGGTATAGATCCATTTGATATAGATACGCTCTGCTTTTAAGGATATCTATGTTGAACAAAGCAAAGTTACGTTACAATGATTATTACCTACTCCATCATTCCAACATCCCGTGATCTTACTTTGGTAGAAAGAGCTTCTTCAAGAATAGCTCAACTCTGGTCATAATGATGTGTCATTTATTTCCAAGTGTGTGTAAAATTCTTCCCCTCCACAACTACTCCATCGCTACACTCAAAAAAACTTGTCCATCAACTAAGGACCAGATGTTAAAAGGACAGACGAGAAGACAAGACACACGAGAAGTTAGAAAACCCTTTCAATTTGAAGCGAAAGACAGTTTTACTTCAGCATTAACATCCAGAACAAAAATCCCACGACATACCAACAAACGAACTATTTTAAAAACTCTTTCCTAAGTTTCCCCATATTATATCCTAGACATGCTAATAAAGAACGCAACGGAACAGACAGACAGACAGACAAATAAGTAAGTGCTATGAATAAGTAAATATGTAAAACTACCAAAAGTTCTACTCGCATTCACAAAATATGACCTCTAAGAATTTAACAATGAATTTCAGTGACTATAATAAGAGTACAAAAAATTTCTAACACTCTTATAAATACAATTAAAACGCTGTCTTTTATATAGAAGATTATGTCAAGCTTTAAAATCAAAATTACTGCTAGAAGTACTTACATTATTAGTGAATCCGATCGAAAGGCTTAAACCAATTCCCACAGAATAACTGACAAATGATTCAGAAGTTAATACAACACAACACTGAGCACAGAGAGAACAGACAGGCCAACCGAAGCGAAGGCGACTGAATGACAGCAGAGTCGAACCAGAACTAAGGGACACGACAGAATAGCCACAGAACTAATGCGTAATGCAAGCCTTGCTTCAACTTGGAACGGAATCATTCCTACTTCTTCCCTTATCTCGCTACATACATTGTGCTTTGTGCTACTACACAAGTACACAGAGTACACACACAAGTAGGAGCAATAAAATCTCCTACACTCTACACACACCTCTAGCTACAACACTGCACTTTTCATATAATATCTGACAATAATCAAGATAAACGTTATAATATGTATACCAAGCATTCGTAATTCCTATCCTTTCCGGGCTACAATGTAGCTAGAAGTAAATAGTAAATACTCCTTCTTAGTTAAACATTTCTTTTCCTACTACTACTGCATTCGATATTAACACCTAAAATACATAGCTACATAAAACTATGTATATCGCATACATATTATAACATTTATAACCACAACCTTACATTTTAAATAACAGAACAAATCAGAATCAACATCACTTTGGATTTATAGTGATTTTCCACAGAGCACTTACGCAATACTTTACAATTTACAGCAAATTACACCATTTTACATTTGCTAAAATTATATCCTGCCTCTGAGTGTCATAGTTAAGTAATAGTTATTATAATACTGACTACGTCTACAGCAGTCTATACAGAATATTATCTATATAAACAGCACAAAGTGCAAAATACGATTGTACAATGCAACCATTATTACATCAACAAATAACCGATAGTCAGTGCTCAAAACACACCATCACTCTATCCAACATAATTTTGCCATTAGACAACTTCAGCATAATTGCTAGCCTGTAGTTGTAGATATGCATGTTATTCCACATTAAACGTCAAATTCGCAGCCACAAATACGCAAAACCATGAATAAGCTTGAGCTTTAACTTTTAAATGATCAACAACACAGATACCATAAACATCCATAGTAGTATAGTCAAGCACGAACGTACGTACGAAGACCAACCAAACAGATACATAATAGTAATCAACAATTTTAGCATGAAACAAAAATCGCATGACTCATTTTTCTATTAGCTTTTCTTCTCGAAATTATACACCCCTGACTACTACGTACCTTTCGCTGAGCTAACGCTGGGTTAAGCAGTTATCATCAGTGCAAGTGGATTTTCATTTATCTATGGCTTTTAAACCTAATAACATACATGTAAATAGTTTGTTTACGTACTTATTATATGNAGCAGTTATCATCAGTGCAAGTGGATTTTCATTTATCTATGGCTTTTAAACCTAATAACATACATGTAAATAGTTTGTTTACGTACTTATTATATGCACATAGTTTGCTGAAAATAACAGTGTGTGTTAATTAAATGTAATAAACTGTCAATCAAACGTCTAGAAAAACTAAAAAAATCTGCCCCTATTCATATCTCTGTATTGTATTGTTTGGTTGTCTCCGTCTGTCCTAGTTCGTCTGTCATTCATTATGATTAAATGTTAAGTATCGATGTTTCCAAACTAATATCAATAAAATAAGAAGAACGAATTGCATGATATGATGAACTATGAACACAGCAAGCAATAAGTTCTTAAGAGTACCATACCAAAGCCAGGTTAATACATTCTACGACAGCACCTACATAGTTACATGACAGTTACGTTACGTAATAATAATAATGTGTGCTGTATGTGGAATCATATAATCTTTGGAACAAGTATTACTAATAGTAATAAATAGTAAATTATTGTGCAAATAATTGTAGCGTACATAAAACGTCCAAAAAGAAGTAGATTATTTCACACTGGATGCATCGAATATCATTTTATGGGTTTTTGTAACCACCCAACAGCCGCACATAGGATGACAAATGACAATTACTCATCGACTCATCTCTACCTCTACTATCTACTGCCTACCATCCTGTTTTGCAATGTAAGTCAAGTCAAAAGTCTGAGTCGAGTCAACGTACCCAGACTAACCAAGAGTCATCCTTTAGAATAAAAAGCTCCAAAAAAAGAATGTGAAAAAGGAAGGAAGGATAAGAATGGGCGTGATAGTGCAGTTTGTTTTACGTTATGTTCTGGAATGCTATGTCATAGTCATAGAGTCTCTTCTTTTTCTTCCAATTGCAATCTCGCAACTACTCTGTTTATACATAGTGTGCTATAAGTCGACTTTTCCTTTTGTGGTAATATTGGATATTACATCCTAACCTCTGTTTTGGTGTTCCATGTATTATGCAATACTGTTATTCTGTTCAGTCAGCTTCCACTTCCCACTATTCTGCGTTAACACTACATATTTCGTCTTCGTATTTTCGTATACGCGGACGTAGCCCCTAGCACTAGCTAAACCAAACATCCTACATAATATAATATTATAGCTCTACTATTACATAATATTATCAATGCAAGTACACAAGAGCGAGCATGTCGTCGCCGCTTCGTCCTATCTTTACATTCACATAACGCACAATACGAGACACAATGCCTAATGCCTCACATCACATCCACATCTTCCCAGCAGCATCCAGCAAGCAGCTGATGTAAAAGTGAGTATAAGCGTTAACACACAAAGTACTATACATACATACAATATACAGCATTATCTACTTATATATAAGTTGATAGTAGTATGGCGGAGACTAATATATGACGTCTATGAATGGCCAACGAACACAACTACTAAAAGCCAGGAAATAGGGAATAGTCTGATACAAAATACAAACACATGGATCTAAAGTACTTACTTAGAAATACATAGACATATAGGGATGAAACTGAGGCTGAATGCATTGTCGAGTTGTAGAGAGGAGTCTACGCGGGGTTAAGTTAAGATACTCTAAGGACGGAGTTGAAAACCGAACTAGATAAAGTTAGGCGAGTCATTCCATGAACCTGCGAAATACTCGGGTTACGAGAAGCTACGCACGCCGGGAAAAATCTTTACTTTACATGTATCACGTATAGGAGGGGAGCCCAGAGCGGCGGGTGAGTGTGAGAGCATATCTGAAACTAACTTCATACGAACTGACAACAGCACTGTAGCTACAGCGCCCTGTACTCCACACTGCAATGTCAACTTTAAGTATTGCACTCTTCGACTATACGATTTACTATTACCACTACTATAACTAGACAGTTATATAATGCATAATATAATGGTTTATGAATGGTATTGCCCGTATTATACTATAGTGGTAAGTATTCTCACTGTTTTCCTATGCTCTTCTGGTCTTCGCGTCTACCCCAAGCAAGCAACCCTACTACAACTAACTTAATGCACAAGTAGTATGCGATAGTACATAATATAAATACCCACCCTATATATGTTACACACATAAACGCACAGCGAAACGCACTTTCAACTTTGTAATCCTGTACTACGTTATAAACGCAAACCTACATATGTATTATAAGAGTAGATAATATTATTATCATCTAATATTGTACACATGTATACTAAGAATATTATAACAACATTCTCATATTTCTCTTCTTAATATGCCTTGTGTATTACGTACGATACGTATTTAATACGTACAATAGTACCATGCAATAATGTTGGTCGGCTACTGCACTACAGTGTGGATGGAGAAGTACATTTTGGTCACCGTCATTTAATGCAATGCATCAGTCTTTCGATACATGCAGTATAGTAGTAAAGTAGATATTAATATATATCAAGTACATATAAGGACCAAGCCAGAGCGTACATAAATATAATATTTTCCATAGAATATTGTGTGTGTACGAATTCTCAAAAGCAGCCGGCAGCCGCTACTTCGGCTTTTGTGCCGTGTCGACAACACGATTCATCCACCTCGATTTCACAGAGATATAAGGAGTGGGAATAGGTACATGTGCTGATATGTGCTATACTGAACTGAAAACGTTACGAAAACGACACTACGGTACATGCGTAAGGATACGTAGTCGCTCTACCCGGGTATTACTTCCCATCGCATGGTTTCCGTCAACCGGCACAAAATCTTGTACACGAGATTCGTTCACGTACGCCAACTAGTTATGTCTTTTCCTTTTCCTTCGCTCCTCGCAACTTTCAACTTGACTTATACTCATTCTCAGCCTTTCAATGCTCGCATACTTATCACTCCCTTTCACTACTTCTCTCACTCTATGTTTTGCATGAAAGCAATGTTCTGTAAGCAATTGTGATTTTTCTATCTGTAGCTCCACACACACCAGAAAGCTTGACACTTGATACTACCTACTAACATATAACAGTGTAATACCTTTGTAGATAGGAATACTATTATTTGCATTTGTCAATTTATCTACGCATAAAATACGTACTACCAACAACCACTGTGTATGAAATAATAGACTGCAAAAAGAAAAACTCATGATCTCATGTTGTTTCTATGCTTTGAAAAGAGTACATCACATTCATACGAACTATCAACTTCAATATCTTTATTGTTAAACTTATTTTTAAACAAATTGCATTTCGAGTATTGTTCATCCCTCGCTGTCATACAAAGGTCATAGCCTCTAGCCTGTAGTCTACAATCCTGACTAAAGATCTGATATGTGGTTTAGCAAGGGCGTGCATCCTACAAATAATGCAATGAGTAGGTGCAAGCAAAGTGGGAAGAAAATGCATTCGGCATAGGTTATACAAATGATTCATGATAGGAAATTCGTCTTAATTCTTTATTCACAATAGTTGTAGCTGCCTATGTTCCTACATAAAACAAGGAGAGCAACAGAACAGCAAAGCAACTAGATGCAGCACTTTCCTCCTGTCAGACAAATTCTAGTGAACAAGACTCACATTTTATGATAGAGTGAATGATGCGATTGCGCCCCTAATTTGAAAACTTTTAAAACGAGTACATATAACATGAGCAACAACCAAAGGTTGTTACATATACTACTAAGCTAATACAGAAGGATAGACAGGCAGAAACAGAGCTTACACACATACAAGACATTATGGATACTGGAAGTAATGTAAACCATGCCTCTTTTATATGTCTTTGCAAATGAAATGAGAATTGGAGAGGGTAGCTGAGCTTAGCTGTTGACAATAAGAACAGTAAGTGCTAGACCAGAAGGATCAATAAAATAAAGATTTACATGAGCACTATAGTCGGCTCTAGACTGGTAAAATCTTTCGCAAAAACTTTGCATCCGGCTCAAGTCGCATGGTCGCTCTTCAACAGTATTTTGGGGAGAATACGCTAGCAACTCCTATCCAAAGCTCATTGAAAAGCTGGAAACGACTCCCTAAGTTCTCTCTTAAAATAATAATGACTATCTAGCAGTCGTAGCAAGAGTGTTGAGAGTACGCATTACAACAACCCTCCCTTCTCATGGATAGATATAACACACTAGTAGTCGTCATGGTACTATATGTACACAAAGTGAGTAGCTAAGCTACACATTACGTACTGTCTCGGCAGCCGGTTACCTTTGCAATAACAGCTATTTTATTTGCTCATGGATACTACCTCACTCAATAATTTAGACTCCCCTCAAACGCACATCTGCACCTTCCACTCAGTTTATTTCGGTTTTGCACATTGCGAAATGTTAATCAAGTCTCACAGCAACGCAACGCATGGTAATCTTGTATCTCCACCCCGTTTGCATATGCAATCTGAAACACATGCCATTTACTATTCTAATCGCTGCTACAAAATGAAGCGAGTCATGTTCTTAACACACAACTAAACCGCGTTTACTCTTTGCTAGTAGAGGCTACCCCAAATCCAATCTGCACGTTAACGTTTATTACTTACTGACTTCTGCAGACAGACATGCGACACATACTTTAGCCAATGCAATAATATAGTCAGTTATAGTATAAGTACAACTTATAATAACCATAACCCTATCAATATAATAAATACACATATAATATGACAATTGCTAATGCTGATGTTTAAGAAAAAGTCTATTTTTTGTTGATTTCATATTAATATTGAAATCTTAACACAAGAATATTACTCCCTTTTATATAGACGCTTCTTGTGCTAAAACGAATTCCAGAAAGGAACAGATCACACATAATTTCATGAATCTTCAAATGCATTTATAAAAACTTTGATTTATAAGACAATTAATTATCAATCCTCTTCAGAAAAGTGATAGTGATACATATTTATGTCTAGTCAGTTTAGTTACCAAATCGTGAACTGTGTCTGTGTGTGTGCAACCACCGCAAGCACCATTGTAATTTGCATTCAACATTACACATTCTAACAGGACTGTAATTCTAATTTTTTATTTCAAATGTGATATGAGCAAATTATTGGACATGCATTCGTAACAAAGTTTTATTTTTAGCCGTTACAACTTACAAGTCTACATTCCAACTTACAAAGCCAACTAATTCAAAATACTTGTCGCAAAAATAGGGGCTCTAAGCACGTCTTTACACTGGACAACTATAGACAGACATGGACAAAATGACAACTCCCTTGTAAACAAACTCCAATGCTGCGAACGTGACGAAAAAAAATGTACTTAGTAGGTAGTCGACGACGTAAACGTAGAATAAGTTTGAGACAAAACAGTCTGGTAATGCCAGAATGCCATATATACAATTTGCTTAAAGCGCCGGTTCCCCGGATATGGGATAATATGTAATTCAACTTTCTTAAATTCGTTAACAAAACTAACTTTAAACATTTGCAATTTTTGCTCCGGTTTCGAAGAAATAAAGGACATTTTGAAATTCCTCTTGCTTCCAAACCAAACCAAAAGTTGCCAATGTCTCAAATTAACTTTGTTAACGACGTTTCCAGTTTTCTCCCCGTACCAAATTCACAATTTTACATCCCGCAGTTTCAGATCCTTTTGACAAAAAGAGTTAAGGGAAATAAGATAGTTGAAAAGGAGCTGTTGAGTCCGTATTTTGATGCTTAGAAATATTTTTCAATAAATTAGTGAAGCGCCAATTTGTGTCCATTTAATTTGCCTTGCTAACGGTTGGAATTTTTGAAATATTTTAAATAGTAACAAAGTTTAAAGTAAAGTCTACGGTTAACATCAGTCTTTACCGGGGAGCAGATTTGACACATACGGTAGTTATCCCGCAAAAAGTTGTTTGCTTCTGCTTTAATCATGTTACAAAATTACAACATAGATAAAATGAGACAGTCCATTGTTATGAAGTAATCTGATTTATGTTTTCCTTTAGCTACTAACTCTTGTTCTTATTCAATTCCCAGTATCCTGACCTGACTATTAATAAATCCTATTTTCCCCTCACAAATTCTTAATACGATTGTCAGCTAACTTTTAAACAGTAACGGTGGTACTGATATTTCTACTCTACTGCCTTGCCTATATACATCTTGCTTTTACGTATCGACGACAGTACTTAGAACTAATGCATGATCATTAAATATCAGTTTTATCTTTATATTTTTATTTATGGCCAAAGTAAATGTAGCAACTTCATCTTTCACACTTACACCATATTACTTACTCTATCTTTTCTAACTGCATTGAATTTATATTCAAGTATCTCATACAATTTATCTGACCTAGTCCTGCTGAGTGTTGCATTCTTCTGCATCGACAGTCGACTGTTACTTTTATTTTCATTTATTTGGAGATAACGTAATTTACTCAGCTTTTTAATGTTTATATTATTTATGTACATGCTCAATACACAAATGTCCAACAGTAACAAAAATTAAGGCAATTAGTGTCAATTGTCACACAGTAATATGTTACATACTCCATACTACTCCATTACTAACTAAATCGTACATGTCTGAGTCAGAAATTCCGAGTCCGCCTCAGCTGCAGACAGGACACAGCATTCCCACACTCCAATTAATCCATGCTTAGCTAGTAGCTATTGAAGCAAACGTTTACTTTGTATTGATGAACTAGAGATAATTGTAACTCAGTCAGACAAACACTCTCCATGCTCAATATCTTGGATGGTATCCCAGGTCAAAGTGTCAAATGACATACAAGAAAAGTACACATTCCGACAACTATATTTTATGTTGGGCTATGTTTTATACAACAGTTAACTAGGTATATTTAAATTTAAATGGTTGCTACTACTTTGCTACGCATTTTATTACAGTTCTTTCCAGAGTCTTTATATCTCTAATACCATACATTCAGTATAATGCATCATAAATAATAACAAATGGATGACAAGCAAATCTTATTTATATGAAGTGGTATGTAACATTACATAATATTCTATTACATTTTATTTTACACTTCTCTTCATAATAAGCTTGTTTATGATTATAGAATACAAATCTTAACTCAATGCAGTGCATCTAAAGTATTACACGAAACTCGAATCACTGCGCACTGGAGTGATGACTGTAAGATGTTCTCATATCATATCCAGAGAAGCTTAAAAACAATACTATAAATAAATAACTTACAATAATATTTCAGCGTGTACATAAGCATTCCAATTCCAAAGAGCAAAACGAATATGGCTAGTGGCTACACTACAGTACACAAATACCAATACATCTTTCGCTTGTATTTGGGTATTTTACATTGAGATGAGACCCAGCCAGACTTCCTGCCTTATCAGTTTCCTCAAAAACATTTACCAGAACAAATATACCTACATATATACATCTAACTCTCACTAGTCAAGCCACATACTTTCTTTGCTTTCCCGTAATCTTGAGTCGAGCAAGATTAGAGAATTCCAACGTACAGAGGAAGAAAAAGATCCAACAGAAGAATAGGGGACATTTAAACTCAACATGCAGTGCCGTGACTCCCAAATTCATGTCTAGATTAACTTTTCTACCACAATAGAAAATCTGAAAGTATTCTTTAACTGGAAGACTTGAACCTTTCGTGAAGCATTGCTGAACAACCATTTTAAAGCAAGTAGCGTGCACATTAATATATAATGTTATTACACAACCCGAAGCAGAATCACTTTAAACTCCGGTGTTCAACCTAGATATGTATATATGTAAGAATAAGATGAAATAATATTAGTTTAAACTAAATAGATGCGGATAATACTAGACAAAGTGAAGTGAACCAGTACAAAACACTAAATACGTTGGATTTGGCCGGAGGTAGAGCTAGATTCTAATTTTTTCTTGCATGTATGGTTATAGGACTAGTTTTGTCAAAATCTGAAATGTATTTTTTAGGACAAGCAAAATCACCCTGATTGCGTAAATACATAGGTAAGTACGCATATACAGAAATTCGATCTTTAGCTCCATATTCGATATTGCTACAAGCAAAAGCAATGGACTCAGAATATTAGAAATACCTGCTAAATTGATGATATTATTAGATTAATATACCTAGGTAATCTAACATCTAACTAGCATTACCTACTTTAAACAGAAGTTATCAATAACACTATTCATCACTTCCGTATATTTTATGCCTTTAGTAAGTAGATAAATATAAGACAGATACGAGTATGTTTACAATAACAATCCTGCCCTCCCATCCCATAGTGGTTTATTATTGTTACCTAATTTAGTTCGTTAGTATAGTCAGCAATAAAATGGTGGTATCATTATCTATTACAATAATAATTAGTTGTATTTTATCGCTCTGCCCTGGCCAGTAGTGGTAAGTTAACCACCAGTATTAGCATGCATAATGTTGCTCATATTTTCGTATGCAGATGTACTATGTAATTTGAGTTGGTATAGATAGTTTATTATTATTCATAATACAATCGTTGAGATGATGACTGCAATTTTCAGATTAACGGAATTTGAAACTAAGCATACAATACACACATACATGACACAAAGCATGCCGAAAAAACGACGGTTGCTTTCAACTGCTTGGCTGTAGTTTGCATTATTTGACTGATCAAGCGTAGCCGTCAACAAACTATTAATTTGTTTCGACATTCAAATTTGAATAGAATCACAACCACACCAATGTAGCATATCAAGCAGTAGTAAGGTCGTTAAATGTAATAGAAAAGATGGAAATAACTACCATATAAGTGAGGTTGAGATGTGTAACTAGTTAGTTAGCTATATTTAATAATAATAGTATCATATGCATATGGTGGCGAATGCAAAGGTACTGAAGGTAGTAGTATAGTGTCGTAGTAGTACAAGAAAGCACACTAAATCGTAGCATTACTACAATTTACAAATTAGTACAGTTTCACTTCTACGTGTCGTTAAGAATAAAAGTATACCGTATTATGTTTGAATGGCTGCTTGTAAATAAATAGCTCCAGTCAGTCCAGAAACCTGCTGTTTCCATTCAAACCTTTTGTGTACAAACACAAACTGATTTTCATTTTAGTTTCAGAACTATGAAAAATCAAACTGCGTATTTAGTAATAACGGTCCATGGAACAAAAGGAAACCAAAATTTTTAGAGAAACGAAACTTTTCTCAAAATAGGCACATAATGGCGGGGTAAACGGCCTGGCCCGAGGGCGCTTTTGCAAAAAAGAAGGTACTTTTTATGTTGGTATTCTTTTGAGTTCTACGACCAATCCAAGAACTGAATCATCTATTTATCTCCACCTTATAGCGATGGTACCCGTCCGTCATTATGCCTTACTTAACTTGAAGACATGAACTAACTTATTCAACTGTATGCTAGTATAATATCACCGTATATTCTGTATAAATACTATATATCCGATGAAGCCTCTAGTAGGAAAGAAAGAAGTAGGTATGGTGTATATACATATATACAGATACTTTCGTTTACATAGATAGGTAGACATTTGTATTTGTATTGTCCTACGTAGAATCAGTTAATCTGGTAGGAGTCCTTTAGTTCATGGTATTAAACGACACGATGCGATGCTACATGCGTTTAGGCAGGTTTATATAGTTTGGAACATAGCGCATTGAGTAGCAATAACTGATACTGATGAATAATATGTATGATCTATATACATCTCCCTGTAGGAATAGTGTGAGGAGTGCGTAAAAATAATCTACCTGCTTACTTGCTTACATATGGACACGGTAAGGTAAGTACGAAGGTAAACTAAACAGACAATGTAGAATAGCAGAAGTACCTCCTACTACTCTGATTGTAAATGTTGGGATTCAAAGAACCGTAACGGATGAAGCACAAAAGTTCTGCACCTCAAAGTGTATACCTGTTCTTATTCTTATATACTAGTCGTTACTTTTACTATACTACTGGTTAAGTATGGTCGGTCGGTTTTCAGTAAATATATATCCACCGAGTGGGTAAGTTATGAGAAGAGACCATCTTGAAGAGCTTTTATGATTTATCCAAACCGTGTACTTGTTTCTTACAATAACAAATTGCACTGTATGTCTCATATTATATTTGTAGTGACTGATGATACTGATACATATACAGACAGTCACACAAGCTAGTATTTAATGCATATTATTGCATAATTAGTGATCCCATGCATGCATTGTTTATTTATTTTACATGTGACAGGACAGTGCCATAATATTATACTTTTACAGATCCCATAATATTCTTTCCAATTTATTCTACTCTAAAATTAAAATTGCTAAATAAAATAAAAGCAGTTTTGCAGTAATTACTATTTTTACCTTTTTAAATGTATCTTTTAGATCGTAAAATATTACACACAAAAGTTATTCGATAAAGAGCCTGTAACACATATAATATCCCCAAATGTCTAAAATAATCGGAACCATATACTTTAATATTCATTTAATTTTACTAGCGTCTTGTCTACTATAATAATACTGCCATTAGGTAATTCCTATACAGCACCTTCAGCAAAAACTCCAAACGTAGGGAAAATTAGGTAATACAACGAGAGTTGAGGTTATGGCTGGAAGAATGGTCAATGTCTAATAATAAAATTACAGGGAAGGGGTTAAAAATTAAAGAATTTAGGTCACCAAATAGTTAAGTCCCTACAACCTTTCTGCCGTTTCCTTGAAACATATAGGTATTAGGCACTAATTACGGTACTTACACAACATGTTCTATAGAGAAAAGTTATAAATGTTACTCGTTTCAACGTATTTATTGCACTATCGTTAGCAGTGAAATGCCAAAAATCAACAATATAAAGACCCCTGTCATTAACTTCAAAAGTCAAGGATGCTTGCTAGGATGAATATTGACCATGGCATGTGGCAAGAAATTGAGACGGAAAGGTTTGTTTGCTACGAATGAACAACAAATTCTACCAATCAAGTAAAATCTGTAGGCATGTACCTAATAGTAATTAGAATCGGATGTACCTGTACGTACACGCGTATGCGCAAAATTTATTATGTAAACAGTATCAAATTACAAATGATTTTTGAGCAAACTCGTCGGCAACCGAATGTCCGCAACCGAAGTTAACTTAAGATTTTGCATAAAGTTAAAACTTAAGGGTAGTTTTGCCACTACTATTCTTAACTAAAAATTTAACGAGTAAACTAACTACACCTTGGCTAAGTGAGCATCCAACCTGAACAAACGGGACACGACCAAGGAAAATGAAAACACTATTACTATTAATAATGCTAAACTTATTCCGAAAGACTAAATATGTTGCATATATATGTTGTAGTACAACAGTATTTATTTACTTAGCATTTACAAACGGTCAAGAAAATAGAAAATCGTAAAAAGAGAATGAAACGTAGCCTTACTTGGCTTGGAGTGCATGTTTAGAAACAAATTACAAAATAACCCTGTTTAGAACTTAGGTCAGGCAGTTCCCCTTCCAACTTTTAACTACCTGCCTGCACTGCACTTTCGAATGATTTACAATTACTATTTGAGGTCTTAGGTCGATTTTGTTTTGCGTTTCCAACCTAGCTCAAAACATGCAAATATCCTATTGGCGGCTGGTTGAGTTGGATGGGCATTGAAAATGACCTCCATTAACAATATTCTATCCTGTTCCACAAGAGAGCTGCCGATTCATAGCCTTGAATATTTATATGTCCAACTACAAAGTATCAAGTATCACAGAAAAAGCTCTTCATCTAATTTTTATAGCACTTTTAACGAAATGAACACGAATCGCTATTATATTATAATAGGTAAGACATAACATAATACATACCACCTTAAACTTAGCTATTATTTATTATTTACTAAGCCTATACGCAACCAAATAATTGTATTTTATGTTACATAGAGCCACAGCCATAGCCACCACGACGCGACGTCACCATACCAAGTGCAGTGACAGGACAATACTAATTATGTAAGAGATCAACTAAATACACTGCTAGCTACACTTCGTTACCCATTTGTATGATTGGTAGATGTTGGCACTTCATATCCAACCGAATCCAAAATCCCAATAAAAGGAATATTTTTAGAAAGAATTAAAACTTCAATGCTGGGGAAGCCATGAAACTTTAAAACGCCATGAAGACAGTCGGCTTTTTTATTGTCCGCACTACCCGACACGACCACATTATAAACAGTCAACGATTCTTTCAGATATATTATTGCAAATGTTAATGTAATTTATGCAATTTTTATAAAAATGCATCCTATTATTATTATTGGTACATACATAATACATATTAATACATACAACCAATTGGTCAATGTGTGAAGTGTTGGCTGGCAGTGTATATCCATTTGTTTCTCTCATTTTCTCTTTTAGCTAATACGACGACGTATAATACTATGAGTAAAGTAATGATACACATATTATTTTGCAGCAGCAATTAATTATCACTCATAATATGTTAGTCATGTTACGCAGTTGTCAAAAATACGCATTTTCAAATGGTATTAAAAATAAATCGGAGAATCGGAACTAAGTATATAGTATAAATACTTTTTAGATGTACCACTACCAGCCGAAAAAGAGCTGATTCAGCTTACACATAAGTATATTTTTGCAGTAGTAGTCAGTCAGGAAGTATGAATGAACGGTTTCAGTACGCATTATACATGATGCTTGCTCACCCAATATTTGCATGAATCATTGCCATCATGGTTGTAATTTGTAATGTGCAATTGCAATTTGCACGTAGCTGGCGCATTGCAAGTTGCAACTTTGCAACACATCAAATATTATTATTTGTAATCAGTCTCAGTCTCAACTTCACTAGCATACGGATAGAATTAGAAATAGAATAAGGTCCAAGCAAGAGTCATTGAATTGAAAATTCGCAAAACCACTAATAATGACCTACTACGTACTACCGGCACCGGTGAAAGACCGACCTAGTACAATAATTCTGTAGATGTGGGGTAAATACATCGATTTATCTATCACAAAGTCATTTAAATAGTTTACCATTGTAAGAATATTGATCACTATGTCTATATATTAATGTACATAAAATGTTAATAAATTATTATATAGCCATATAATATAAGTACATATGAAGTAGCAACCATGCAAGCATGCAAATGCACATAAGTACTAATAGTACTAATAGAATAATAATATGGAAAGATGGATAAATAGGTACCTATATTCTATTCTGTAACTGGAACTGATTAATGGTAATCCCAAATAAAGCAATGTTCAGTGCTAAATAAGAGCCGACAATACAGAACTAGAGAACAAAAGCTCAACGCAAGTTTCTTATCGATTTCGTAGAAATTAATGGATGACTAATGGTAAGAACCCCAACATCCTCACATGTATTTCGACAGTCGGACTTCCATGTTTTAGTATTGCTTGGTTGCATTCCTACATTTGTTAACCTTTTCTGTTCTGCATCTGCATATTTAAATTGCGAATGCGATGAGGTATATAACATCACGTTGTTGTTGTTAATACTATAGGTATGCATATATGTGTTTAGGTATGTTAAATCATCGTTAAGTGTCCACATTAATCAGAAATTACGTACAATAATACTTTCGTCGGGTCAGGTCGGGTCACTGTAGGTAGGTACAGTACAAGTACCATTATAATGCCGTACTTAACGCGTGTGGTGAGAAATCTATCAAAAATTAATTCTATTCAAGCTCAACAGATTACTTACTTGAGAAAAATGACTTACACTTACACCTCAAAAAACAATACACCAGTATTGACCAAGGCTCGTGGACTCTTTTTACCTTGGATATGTCTAGGGAGGTAAGTAAGTAAGCTCATCCGGCCGATTTCAAATTAAAATTTCACTTTCTTTCCACAGGAGATAAAAATACCAATCTCTAAGTCTATTGTTTTGTTTTGCAGAGTTCACTGCTAATACAGTCCACAGGCAACTCTTCATTTATTTGCCTCCAGAGGAAAAAGGTGTAATTTGAAAACAGTCGGAGGAGCCTACCTTCAAGTACCTTCCTGGACATTCTATTTCTATTGTAACAAGAACCCACGAGCCTTGAGTATTGACAGTCTATTTTTTGTCCTTCCAAAAATAATTTTCCCGATTTTATACGAGACTTCGGACGTATAGTACGTTCATAATTAATTGAGACTGTTGCTATTAGAGACGACTATCAAAATCAAGGCAAACTAGTCGAAAATAGGTCTCAAGAATTTTTGAGCGGAGAATACATCGGTTTACGTAACAAAATAAGAATAAGTTTATTTGCTTCACAAAAAATATCATATGAAACCAATAATATGCGTTCATTCATTCATACATGTATCAATCTTCAATTTTATGACGCATTGGGCATTGAGTTACTCTTACTGTAATGCAGTATGTAGTGTAGCTAATAGTTAGTTGTATTTGTAAAAGTGCAAAATTTATTCGCATAAAATCAGATTAAAATCTTTCACACATATCACACCTCAAACCTCTTTCGGTTCCTTCGATTGCGTCAAGTATAATAATATTTCTTTAACTGAAGAATCAATAGAATCATGACACAAAACTTTATACTAGATTGGAATTAATCGTTATAGATATAATATTATAGCTTGCTAATAAAATATTAGAACATCCACTTTGCTGTAATAATGGGACAGAATACATACCATATGTACTATATTAACTAACTAAGGTAGGTGGTGCATGGTGGGGACAAAATAATTGGATTGGTTTGGTGTTTGGCATGCAAAGTATGCAATAATGCATTCGCATTTAATACTCTATATACAGGGTTCATTTCATTTGAAATATTTTCTGTGCAGAATAATATATGAGAAACCAGTATATGGATTCAGATGAAATGAAACCTTTATCATTGCGTGCCATCAAAAAGGTAATTGCCAGTTTTTTCGAATGAAAACAGTGCAACTCAAGGTCTTCAGAGTGTTCATCAGTGTTCAGAGATTTTTTTTGAATAATAAGTTTTGACTTTATATTATATGTACAACAGATAAGGATAGTCCGTATAAACATGCATTTTGCAATTTTGTACCGACCTGTACTGATCTAGGTATACTATTATTATTATTATGACTTGACTATTACTATGACTGACTGCATGCTTAGTAGTTAGTACTATAATACTATATATATTATGGTGACAATAAATTAATACGCTACTCAACACCAGATCCCAGATCACCCACTACTACTCCGATACTACGACTATGCACCGAACAACTCAAAATTCTAAAACTATACTACCCCTAACAATACTTACTTACATACACGTAGACAGTAAACACTCAAAAGCCGATTATTTATTAAGTACATTCGTAATCGTAGTGAATACAACAACTCCAACTGAAACTGATAATTATTAAAAAATGTTGCAAAGATGGTCTGGAATCGTGGAATCTCTGGAATCTATTTTATAATACGCAACAATAAAATAGATGTAAGGTTAAAGATCCATCTATCTATTAACTATCTCGATGCAACTATCAGTACAGCGGATAATCATGAATATTCATATTATTATTATTTAATACCCATATGCCTTATTTATGCCTCTCTCTTAGTAATATACTCGTATGAGTACCTTTTCAAATTAAAGTTCTATATTTCGGTAATTTCAATTTTCATATTAACAAGTCAAAATTATAACAGGAGTAATGTACTTCTATTGTCCTATTCCTATTTATGATTTTTAGGAATGAAACCAGGACAGTTTATGGAGTGGATATACAGGACAGAATAAATGAGTGAGTTGCTTTCTTTCATGTAGTTAGTCATTATAGTCATAGAAATTGAACACAGAAATGAAACATTTCCATGAGTCATTGTCAAAGTAGTAAGAGTCAGAGATGGTCATCGTCAGGCTTGGCTTATACATACTTAGTGGTGGAGACTACAGTTATTATATATTTATACAGACTAGAACTAGACTAGGTAGGAAAGTCTTGGAAGACCAATGTATTAATTCCGATTTCATGTTAGTTGGTCAGCAAATAAATCTAATATATGCCTCTATCTAGTCATACTAATTTAATTGTATTAATGATGTATATTATGTTAAAATTACACTTTTAGATTACGTTCACCATCAAAGCAATCAAAGCAACCGAAATGTATAATACAGCAACAGCATACATAGTAGTAAAGAGCAACACATAGCTCTCGACTTATTAATTTTATTATTATTAAATTCATAAATTAACTTAATTAAGGGTATAGGGCAAAAAACTAGTTAACTCTGAAGAAAACTTTAATCCAAAAAACTTCATAATATCATTTTTGCATCTCATAATAAGGGCTTTCTACATTCTACATAGGTAAATTAAATTAAGGGACTTTGCTAATTGAGTGAGACCGCGACATACATTCTAATTCTATATTTTATATGAATAATATTTTGATAATTGCAAAGCTTCTATAATATATTAATGTATACCTACTTTGTTCACTTAGCACGCGAAGAAACAATAATATGCACACATCATCATACTTGAATGAATATACAACAGTACAAAAACACATAGGAAAGGTCTCGGTTTTATTCCTGCCTTTAAACCGCCAAAAACCACCACAGCACAGCACAGATAAGTACCTAGTTTATAGTAAGCTATAATATTATTATTATTATATTATACTTACAAAGACAACTTCTTTCTGTTTAATGCATATTATGTTTGTCTCTTCTGTTTCGTTTCATCTTGCTCGTATTTGTACTCAATGCACTTACAAATAATTTCATGTAATAGTATAATGGTAATTAATATATTGTGAAATTGATGCACCACTATAAAGCTATAAAATGGCATTCTTATACTCACCTTAAAAATGCGAAGAAGATGTTATTAAAACGTATGCACTAGGTCCAATTTGGGTCCTAATACGGGTCAAATCCTAAAATTAAGAACAAAATTAGTTGTATACCAATTTATAAGAGCAGATAATGTAGTAAATGCAGGATTGTAAACAGAAATACGCCAAAATGCGAAGATACCTAGTTGGTTTAAAACTTAAAGTAAAAGTTGATTTATAGTATAATACTGACTGTAATAGTAATACTTAGTAAAAATCAAATATTTACTAATTATTATGTTACATAATAAATAATGGGTAGTAGTTCCAAAATTCCATCCAATACAATAACACAAAAAGAGAAAGATTACTCTGGAGCTTGACTCTGCTAACTCTGCTTGCAGCTTGAGCGTCTAACTAGCGTCGGTTAGAACTTCTAGAACTGAACGCATTGAAATTTATTCTATTCCGGTACCACGACACAATTTACGTTTACCCTATTTTAAACTATTTAAACCATGCATATGCTATCATGGTTAAAAATTTATATAATAATATAATATTTACAAAATAATTGTCTTACATAAAATTGAAGTTTCTTTGGATTAGATGAAAGTCAAAAGGTAAACAGAGTAGACTTTAGTGAGAGACTGAGAGAAACTATGTAAAACTGACTTTAAAGACTTCGATGTTCTTGCAACAGCAGCCGTTTCGTTATCGTTGCGTGCCTGTCGTCGTTCGAGTTCAACTGAACTGCTCGTTTATTTTCCTGGAAAGTTTGCTA
>JABASI010001325.1:0-25990 GCA_019776505.1 Tomocerus nigrus
CTTACTAGCACGTTTATATGTTTACCGACTGTACAAACTGACTGCAACATATAGACGTCCACTTTAACATGACAGGTCGAGATTCTTACTAGGTTACCAAACTATTTATTATTGATAGCATTATACTTTAAAAAATATGGAAATAAATTCAGCTGCAAAACCTAAATATTTCACAAAATTCCTCTAAAAATGCAAAATCCTTAAATGAACTGCAGAACAAAATTTTATTAAAACAGAAACAAAATTGTATAAAATTAAATAAAAAAGATGTCATGTTACTTCCATTTTAAAACGACAAGTTTTGGTGGAAACCTGGTATTTGATGATGATATTCAGTAATTCAGTACAGTCAGGGTCAGGGAATATCATCGATATAGATAGTTTCTCAGATGTTATTTAGCAAGTTTTATATAAATCATTTAAGAGATCAAGCGTAGGTGAGAAATGAGAACATCGTAGCTAAAAATTGGGTGTCAACTTTTTTTTGAAAGCGATTGTTATGTAAATTAAGACGCATGTGAGAAATGAATGATAGGTGATAGGTACCTAGCAGAAATATCAAGCCGTTCGAGAAACCGAAATCGCCCTAATGTAATTTAATTCCTTGTGGGTATTGAGTATTGATACTGTGTAATAGAATATTTATACCCCCAACTTTTGTCCAGAAAGGCGTGTATTGGAGTATGGCACTGATACTTTTAAGTCAATATTATAAGCAAACTGCCGTTTAAGTATAAAAATTCCTTTAGCTGATTGCCAGTTTGATATCTTTGATATTTTTCTAGTATTGAGTAGGCATTAAGACGGCGACAATTCTGGCATGAGATGTACGAGTCAAAATTCGAAATGGTTAGAATGCACCCGTATCGTTTCCGTGGCTGCCAGATATACAGAATTATGAATTGCTAATGCCGATAGGATATGATTTCCAAGAAAAAACCAACCTTCCCCGATTTTATATCGGGAATTGTAATGCAGCATCCGCTCATAAAATCTATAAGGTGTAGAAAAACGTTCGCCAAAGTATAATGAATGCATTATGCATGTAAGTAGTGAGTGAGTAATGGTAAAAATATCTCCCTCGCACGAGAATTATTTAGTTTCAAACAATTTTCAATATTGGCATGTCATTTATTGATTTAATAATTTCAGTTGTAATTACAATAACACATTCCTAACAACTAATGTTTGTTTAAAGATAATAATTATGCATTACAATGTGCTTTCCTTAATCCTATATAGACACAAGTTCTGGATTTACTCTAAGACTCGATGAAATATTTATAATACAATTATCCTAACTTGCTTTAATTACATTGCATTACCCTCTAAAATATAATAAAGGGGACATTCGATTTATTTTGTATCATTTAACGGGATATATTATTCGTCACAACAGGAAAGGTTGGGTGTACCCATTTTCATGTAATTTGCCAAATGACTGATTATATGCCTCCTGATTCTGATCCTGATCTATGGTTATGAATTGTTTATCCGTTTCTTTCCTCGGATGCCAGCTTGATTTCATTCATTGAATAGTATTAGTAGGTACACCAAATTTAACTGCTAGGAAAAATGTCTCGACGTAGCTAGCTGTCCTAGTCCTGACTGTGTTTCTGGGCATTATTTAAATCAACTTAATAAGTAGATAATCACAAGCAACAAACAGCAATCTATATGTTGGAAATTGGAAATATGTAATCTTGTAATTTCCTAAATGTCTCCATACTTAAATGCTAGTAGCTTTATAAGCAATGTTAATTACATAATATCAAATATATACTACTTTTGAAGAATATTTGTTTCGAATTAATTAGAATTTAAAATGATATGATATTAGAATTTACAGTTAGTATTTTGTTACTTTACTCTTTTAATTCAACCAGAGAAAGGAAGAAATAAAAAGCCACATTTATATATCGTATAGAAATATGAGCCCTTTAGAAACAGGAAAAATCATGCAGGTCAAAAAACGAGATACAAGGGGAAAAAAATTTAGAATATCTTTAATCAGCTCCATGGCATGTAATTTATGATATACTGGCTCTCCTATGATTTAGACATCATAACTGGCACATAATATATTTATGTAGTTAAAGTACCTTAGTCGAAATAATTAAATGTACCTACTCATATCATTGAATGCATGGGCCGCAATCAGTTTTAACAGTACAGTTCACTAATTAGGGCACAAGAGAGTCAGGGCTTCAATTCTCATTAGGTTACAAAATGGTTTGTATTGTAATATTTCTTTCATTGGCATTTTGATTATGATGACTTGCTTATAATTAGTTTGTTTTCAGGCGGAAAAATGTATAAAGTTCAATTGCATAATGTAGTTGAATGCATTATATACGGAGTACACAGGACAGGACATTAGTTAATGTGGTAGTATAAACCCTAATCGTATGTATTTATCATAAGTACAGTACACAGCACGCTTGCAAATTATTTACCTGTGTCATGATGAATAATGTCGAGAATTTCTTTCTCTGCCTGTCTACCAAAACAGGACCTTTGTTTGTATAAGTAGATATCTATTTAAATATCATTATCACAAAAATATGGCGAAAGTCTATAACAATCTTCTCTATTTGTATTTATAGTATTTCCTTGCAAATCCTATCTATGTATACGGATTTTTAAATCTTTGAAATAACATTCAATCCTCCCTACTCTTTGTCCATTCAGCTAACATATTTTTATTATAATTTACACTTCAGCACAGAAAATGTGATTTACAGTCAAAAAGTAAAACCTGCATCCCTAACTACATTTATTCCTTAACTCCTTTTTAATTAAGTAATTAACAACAGTAGCTACATTATTATATAGTCTATGCATACGTACACCTATACCACTATGTATATGTTTACATAAACTTTACAATATAGGAATCAAATGCTCCAGTATATATTTCGTTTTATCTTATGTTCATACCTATAATAAGTATATGAATAACAATAATATTTAACTATTTCTAGATTATTACATAACCAACAATAAATTAACTGTCTGTAAGTATTTAGTATATGTAATAATATGTATGTATGTAGTAGGTAAGTATATCTATGAATATAATTACACGATTTCCATTTATATTTCTTCATTCAATTCACCATCACAAGATCACATCAGAAGAACCGATTACGAACACACTGCCAGTGCTTCACGCAACTCACGCTTACTTTACACTTACAATTTGTTAGACAATCGTGTAAATCGAGCCGAGGCTTCTTCAGCAAAGACTCTCTTGAGACTGAAAGCTATTAGAATCGTTAGCGTAGTTCTCTGCTAATTAAAAGACAGATGAGGATTTCAAAGATCACTAACACCTGAATGAGAAACAAAAGGTTTGTAGTAAAAATTAGTCACATATTATGTAGTATGTGCTAATTATTGTTATTATGTATTACAGCAACAGTAAGTATTTAGGTCAGTCAAGTTGTCTAATTGCATTAATAAATCCTTCTCTGATTTGCCAAGATATATTTAATTCTGTAGACACAGCGCATTGACTCGACCCGATACTTTTTGTCATACTCAGTCAATTGTCACATTATAAAGGATAACATCATCTTTGAAAATATTACACAATACGTATCTATGCACTTACGCACATCATTGTGTTACATATAAACTAGCATGTAATAACTTTATCTTAGTAATATGTACTGGATTACTTGTCACAAGTAGTTTTCTTTTAGCTATTAGATGTATGTACATAGGTAATAAATTTTATTACAGTTAAGTATAAATATTAAATTCGACTAATTAACATATTGGGATGAACACAAAAACACAACGAGAAAGTACTCAAAACAGTAACTAATTCCATTCGGTGCACTAGAGAATTAAATCATAGGATCCGGCACCAACAGTGCTGCACTGAACTTTCACCATTCAATAAATGAGACTTCCCAAGTCTAAACACCGCAAGGGACTTTCACTTCACGCCTAGTTTCTTTGACATATTATTACACCGATCTGATAAAGTATTTATTATGCATTTTGATATTATAATTCAAACTCCAAACTTGCTTACAATAATTACTTCTGGACTCTGTTAACCCACCTCTTGCAAATCATTTAGTAGAATATAATCTCAAAGTAGACAAAATTGAAAACTGAGTTTTGGTTATTTATGGCTGCGGCGGTTCATGTTGAAAAGCTTCTTCTCTTGAATAGTATGACAATAATATTTGATTGCTTGGTGGTTCATACACAAATATTGTAAATAGCCATAAATACCTATTACATATTATTAGGTACTTACACATATTCAAAATGAACAGTCAAAAAAGTAGTAATTATTCGGCGACAAATATCTACATCATTATTCTGGGTATAATAGACTCAAAATTGGCAACAGTTGAACAGTCCTTAGAGTTATGACGCAAGGATGAAGGATAAAAGACAAAGGTATGATGCAGAAAGAAGGAAAAGGTCTGAGCCACCGTCTGTACAAAAACATCATTGGCCACTATCACAGGCAAAGAAGCAATAAATTCCTTTCACAGCGCTAAATACAGCACACTTAACTTATGCAGTGGCAAGTCCTGTTGTTAAACTAGCTTTAGAGAAACATCTAGTCAACACAGGACAAAATCAAATTGATTTCCTTTAAACGTTGTTTAGATTAAAAATGAAATACGGATGACTTAAGTGCCAATTGCACTAGAGGAACGTTCCAATTTTAATTATTTCGGTGACCATGAGAATAACCAGGGGATGCTATAAATAATAAATAGAGGGAAATATTTAGTGTGGAGAGGAAGTACTAAAAAGTCACTTATGTTATGAGACTAATTTTACACACACTGGTAAATACAGAAGTGAGTAATAATGATTCTAATGATAGAAAAGGAAGGGCACAGAGACAATATTAACATTAATTAGCAACAATTTAATAGTGAATATCATCTTTAGACTTCAGTGCCGTCGTCCCCTTCGGTGCTTTGTACTGACTGACTTGCCACAGGATCATCGTCGGGATTGTCCGTCCCATTACTCTTACTAACATTAGGGCTCTTTGTATTGTCACTGGACAGGGGCCTTTTCGGCTTTGGAGGCGGTTTCGGCGGTACTTTCTTCACGCCTTTCTGATTAGGTTGAAGACTATTGCCATCCGCCTCCTTGCCCGCATCTCTTTTCTCCAGAGTGCCGTTGTTGGGCGTCGGAGTGGATTTATTCTTCAAGGCAGCGTTGGCCTTGGCGGCGGACTTTTTCGCCTCCTGCGGTTTCCATGACCTGGGCATAGTGGACAACCTGGGCGGGTTGTTTGAACCGTGGTTCTGGTTCTGACTCGGCGTGCTCGGTGTGCCCAGGTTAAACTGTCCCGGACTGCTGCCACTTCCGTTGGGTGTGCTCGGTCCGTCATTCTCCTGAATGGGGGCGAAGTGGAGATGGGAGGCGGGGCTATGGATGGAAGGGATCGGTGTAGCCCTTAGAGCAGGGGGCCTACCAAGAGTGCTCACTCCCGTGGGGGGACTCATCACGTTCCCGTTGCTTCCATAATGACCCGAGTTCGGTGTCCCACCTCCGTCTCCGATTTTGTTCAAGGACAACAGGGAACTGCCATCTGCAGTCGTTCTCGGGCCCAAATTGTCGTACTTGGGGTGGACCTTGACGAAAGGGACGGCAGAGGATGCTGATCCTGTGGGACTGGGGGCCAAGGGCGTGCTGGGCACATAGGCGGGAGACCAGCTCGGGACACGCGGTCTTCGTGGGAGGGTGACGTAGCCTGGTCTGTTGGCAGGGGGCACGATGACCGGCGGGGGTTCGGAGGCGAATGAGGAGACACTGGCGGCATAGGGCGAATGAGGGCGTGCGGGGTGGTGGGAATGGGGCGGGTGGTAGCTCAGTGTCATGGAATTCCGGTGCGGGTCGTAAGAGGCCAGCGTCGCGGGATTCAGCTGTTGCGGCAGAATCAGCCGGCTGGAGTCAGGCACGGTGGAAGCGGAACTGCCGGCGGGGGACTCTTGGGAGCGGTGCGGGAGGTCGAGCAGGTCGGGGTACTCCGAGTTGTTGTTCGCCGGGTCGATCAAGGGGAGGCCGAGCTGTGCAGAGCCGGGCGTATTGCCGGGGGAGCGCCGCAGGAGGGTCATGGAGCCGGGCGTCATTCTGTCGGCGGAGGTTCCGTCGCCTTCGGGTCCCGAGGAAGACAAGTAGCTGTCGCCGAGCAGCGGCGTGGTTCCGTCGGGCTGCGGCGGGCCCGCGCCGTGTGGCTGCCGCAGAAGGTGGTGGTGGTCATGCTGCCCCGAGCCCTGCAACACACAACAATCAAGTCACATCCAATCACTTCATTTCATTTCATGGCATTCCTGCCCGGCCAATCCCTTACACTTCAGTTCATCTCATTTCTTTCTTTCTCCTTCCACTCCACTCACCTCAACTCCACTCTGCCCACTGCTCCCCTCGCCTAACCCGCCCGCCTGACCACTCGCAATCTCATTCTTATTATCTCACACATTCTTCTCTCGTTATACTTTGCTGGACAAAGCCATTTGAGATAGGCAGGCAGGGGCGCCTACTTGCTCCTACCCTCTCCCTCCCTACAGTCCCAAGCTGGAAGCCACTTCCAGAGATGCCTCTAAGTAGAACAGAGATACATTGTCTCTGGATTATTATGATTATTATGTAGCCATAGAGTAGTAATTGGCAGAAAACATGTTATTATTGTACTATGTATGTATTCACTAAGGACAGAGCAGATCTCAGCTTCTATGTCCTCCTTCCCTCTTCGTCATCATGACTCTCTGTCTTTCCCTCCGTCCATTCTCGTCTGCTTCATAACGAACTAGTCCATGTCCTACATATTATTATGTGACTCGTATTCAATTACTTCTGCCGCTATGACTCGATTGGGTATTTTCTTTCTGATCCAATTCTCTCACTTTCCAGCCAGCTCTCCCAATTTACTCTTTAGCTTTACATTATTTCCTTTGCTTTCAAAACATACTCTGCCTATGCCTAGAACCTAGAAGTGAGTTTGTTGGCAGTAAATACCACGCCGTCCTAATGCAACGAGTTGCATGCTCTCATTATTTTCATCCTCTCTGTTGATTCGCTAAATATTGACTGATCTGTTTAGATGCATATCCTTTCAATCATACCTTCATCATACGGAAATAAACATTTCCAAATCATATAAGCATAAAAGTGTGCCGATGCCACTATATATATAGATAGGTCTTCACTCTTTAGGATACACGTGTTACAGGGATTTTCTTTGGAATAGCAGATATAGTCATAGTACTTGAATTAATTGCAGATCAAAATCTCAAAATAGGATTATTTTTACTTCGGAAACCAGTGAAATCAAATGTCAAAATATTACCATACTCATGCATGTACAGTTAAATATGTAGGTACATAATAATAAATGCAATATTTTGTTTGAAATATTCCGACAGTTCCGAGAGTTCCGAGAGTTGATTTTCTGTCATTTCCATAGAACAAGTCAGAATGCGAAAATACAGTCAAACATAATAATATCACTCTGGAAAGGATTAGAACAAAAACAGGATTTATTGAACATAACGAACTAGCTATCCGCTTGTACACTCACTTAAGTGCATGAATGTAACAAGGTATTTACATAAAAATATTATGTTAGGTTACCTACCTAAATACACCATACAAATGGAGAAATAGTTGTAGGTATCTGTAATAATAACGCTAAGGATTTAGACAGTAGCAGGATTTTTAATAACCCACACTTTGCAGCTTAGTTTTTGAAAAGCGAATAATTGATCTGAAAACTTTTGTTAGCATCACACAAAACAATTACAGCTGGAAATGACAAATATTCTTGCTAAATTCATTTTTAATGGCCCATGTAAAATATTTGCAGAAAAATCCCAAGCTTTGATCTTCCTGTACATTGCATTGCATTTAATATGGACTCTGCCATGCTTATATTATTGTAGTTAGTCTTTGGATAGGAAAAAAGTTGATTTCAATGAATCTGCTCTGAATTATAAAAGAAATGGGGAAATCCACAAAAAACTATTGTTATTATTAGGTTTATACAACATTTTCAAAACTGAGGCGATCTATGTAAACTTTTAAGCGCCTATTCGGTTTGTATTTCAATATTTATATTAGCGATATAATTGGGTATCAGCACTTCCTTGAAAAACGAATAACTTTTTTATTGCTTTTATTGGTGACAATAAAAGGACTCCAAGTGGGCGTTTAACATTTCAAAGTAAAATGAATTACGAGGAATAATAAAAACGGGAGTCTCCAGGAAAGGAAGATACATGACTAATAATCATAGAATAGTACAGGATTGCCTGTGGATGTCACATAATATTATCACAAGTTCAGATATTAGAGAAGCTGTAAAAAAGTCATTGCTTTCTTTACAAGGAAAAAGCTAGTGAGTGTTGGGCGGAAGAAAATGCTTGGACAAGGGAATATTGTAGAGAGGAAGTTGTTATTGGGAAGTGAAAGTGAGTAAAAGGAACTCACGGACGTGTCATCGATGCGAAATGCGTAAGCAAGAATTGTGGGCAGTGGAGCGGAAGTGAAGGAGTCGGGAAGAGTCGCACTCACATCACACACAGCACAGTGGAGGAGTCGGTCCAGTGTGCGGAGATAGGAAAGAAGCGGCGGGAGATGAAGGCACGGCAGAGCGAGCGAGCGAGGAGAAAGTCTCGGAACGAGAAGTAAATAGAAAAAAGATAGAGAAAGAAAGTTACAGTGAAATTGAGCTGAAAGAATGTCAGTCGTCATCGTCAGACGTTGATTGGTTGGATGGGTTGGCGTAAGCGAGAATCGCATCTGATGGCTTGGCAGAAAGGCGTCTGGGATTTGTTTTAGGTAGCGATGTAGCGGGTCGGCGGGTCGTCGCTCACGGAGCGCCCTAGGACTGCGAGAGCTGCCAGTCGCACTGCGTCTGCGTCTGCTGCGTCTGATGCGGCGGGGTGCTCTGTTGGTGGTGGAGCGGGTGTTGTTGGTGGTGGAGGTGGGACTGCTGGCTGCTTGACGTCGAGTACTGCAGCGGGGGCGGCGGGAGGGTCATGGGCATCGACATCGTCATGGGCAGTGGGAGGGGCAGGGACATGGGGAGCGACAGGCTGGGGTCGAGGCCCTGCTGTTGCTGGTGCGGCGGGTGGAGGTGGTGGTGGTGGAGGTTGTTGTTGTGGGACATGATGATTTCCCGCTGGCGTTGTAGCTGCAGCATCTCCCGCTCCCGCAGCCCGATCAGCATCTGCCCGTGCGAGTGGGCGGACGAGGACGTCGGGATACGGTGGTGGGGCGGGGCGGCGGCCGAGCTCTGCGGGGAGAGGGACATACTGTTGGTGGTGGTGATTGGCGTGGTGGAGGGACTGGCGGAGGTGGAGGCGTTCGGCTGCGGCGTGCAGTAGGAGTGAACGGGCACGACGACGGAGTTCCCCCCCGCGGGATGAGGGGGCGGCGGCGGGCAGATGATTGGACTCAGCCCGTGCCCATGCACGTGGCCGCTGTGACTTGCGTGGTTTGAGCTCATGCCGCCTAAATTCTGCTGCCCGTGTCCCGGACTGATTTGTTGGAGAGACGCCCGATCCCCCACCATGACGACATTGTTGTGGTCGGCGGCAAAGCGGGTATCGGGAGGCACATAGGAAGACGTCGTCGAGGATCCGCCGGCCCCGCTCGCAGCCACACAGCAGGCGGCGGGCGAAGTCGTCAGACAGGTTTCCCCATAGGGACAGGGCGTGACGGAGCCGCCACCCCCGCCCTGCTGGTGGTGATGCTGCTGCTGCTGTTGTTGCTGCTGCTGCGGGAAGTAGTGCGGGTGGGGGTGGTGGTGGTGCAGCGTGTGACGCTGCTGTTGCTGCTGCTGCTGTGTGAGGAGCGAGGCGGCGGAGGACGTGGAAGGCATTTCCGCCATCTCGAATTCGGTTTGCGGGAGAGAGTCGTAGCCGTCCAGCCGCTGAGTTTGTACGATGCCCGAGGCGCTGGAGCGGCGGAGAGTGGTCATGTGCGGGTGGAGCACGGCGCTACTCGCCAAGTTGTTCACGTTCGTGGATTTGTTGTTGAAGGAGAGGCTGGACGTGGGCTGGTGGTGCGTGAGGTGGTGGTGGGGCTGCTGGAGTGAGGGGGGCGGCGTGTGGACATGCGAGTCGGAGGAACTCAGAGTGATCACTTGGTTCTGTTTGGTCGACAACGGCAGCTCTGACTTGGCTGTCTGCGTCGGGCACTCTGTGTAACCCGCCACCGAGCCGTTCAGCTTCGCTTCGTTCTGCAATTCCACCAACAAGCAAACACAGTCAACCACTCGCCCTCATCAATTAACAAGCATCCCAATCCCAACTATCCCAACTATCAATTACGAGTACGACCCACACAGCTACCCTTAACTAATGCATAGAAAAATCACCAAGAGACCAAGAGACCATGACCCAGACAGCATAGGCAATCCGCCGACCCGAAACTCTAGCGCATCAGTTACTGTTCATAGCATTGCATTGTAGCTATACCCTATACCAATTAACTGTGCTATAGTTTTTGGGTCTGTGGATTTAGCAATGAAAATATTTAGAGTCAACTGCAGAAAGACGTAGGAATAGAAAAACGTACCAATGCAACATCCGGAGCTTGACAATTATTCAATAATTAAAAAATGTGGGTACACAGTGGAATTAGTAAATAGACAGACAGAGAAAGAGTGGACCATTCTTATACATGAGCAATGACGTGTAAGTGTTAATGAAAGAGCAAGCCTAAACGATATAATTTTTCAGATTTTACCTGTAAAATGTTGTACATGTAATAAAAATATCGTGTATGATGGTGATGGTGTGGGTGTTACCGAAAAGTGCTGCCGTTTAACTGTTTTACCAAACCGGTAGTTATTAAATGATTTTTACATAGCCATCTTTTAACGACAAAAATTAAATTAAAATTAAAAGTACCTAGTTAGTGGTTGCTTATTGTGTTTTTTTCCATTTTAGTTGTCGTGTGAGCACGACCTCGTTACAACAATAAAAGAGCAATGATGCTATTTAAGCCCTATCAAACTGAACTCGTTTAATATTTTACTACAGACTACGACAATATGAAATGCTAATAAAAAATATTATGTGTATACCTATTATAGGCTGCCTAGACTAATTTTTGTTGTGAGTGAAGGAGTAAACTCATTGTAGTACTGAACCAGGTGCTACATTTTTATAAACCTCAAAGCAAGCTGGTGTTGCAGCTCTTCTCTTAGCATTCATGACCGTGACATCTGAAAGCCATCAATGAGTACCTGCTATCAACTTCCCCAACTGATTATCTATTTTGTATGTTGAAACTAATTGATAAAGAAAATCTTGGTTGATTACAGAGTGCATGTTATATTATGAAGGTTAATTGCTTCACTTCCAGTTTCCATCTCTCTCACTCGCACGTACTCAGGGAGAAGTTTTGGAATGTTTAGGTATAATCCATACGACAACAAAGTTCCTCGATACAGCTAAGGCTAAGATAGCATGGAGACTGGAGAACAGCTCAATAAATGTATCACTCGACGTAGTATTGCTTGTAGAACTACTACTTAATGTGACTAGGTATAAAGACGACAGACACGCATTTACATATAAATCAGGATGGATCCAAGGTGTTTCTATAGGACGATTATGATTTTGTGAAGCACAGGAGATGAAAAACGAGGGTTTGGTTAAGGACAGACTATGAACCGAAGACGTCTAGTAACTTGGTTAGAGGTTCCTCCCAAGCTGGGGACTAGCGCGGGACTGTCTCGTAACTTCTCATTTCTTTCATTTTACACCAGAAAACACTCGTTTTTCCGTCACCTGTGCTCTACAAAGAACAAAGTCATCGTCCTAGGAACGCCTTGGTCTGCATCACTTAATAGGCAAATGTGTATGTATTGGAGGTTAGTTTGTTTAGACGGATGAGTGGTTAATATGAAGTGTGGGACAACACACGAATGTAGATCAGAGAGAGTTTTAGATGGGGACATGACGGTAGAGGTAGAGTAACTGGAGAAGAAAGTGTAATGTGAGTGAAGAGCAAAAGACGAGACAGAAGAGCGACCACGGGACCGCACACATATCTAATATTCCCTTCATCGATCAACAGTGGGCTTCATTATCCTGTCAAGCCGATGATGCTGCTGAGCCACACTGTACTATAAAACATTGAATGAAGAGCATTTGCCTCCCAGCTATCCACACTGCAAAATGGAAAGCAAGTAGCTAGCTAATAGGTAAATACGACGAGCTTTCTCTCGCACTCATTTCTCCTGACTCTCTTCCATCGTCCTCATTCGTTACTTTTATAGGCTTTTACCCGAATTCCTTCACTGAAAAACTACAGGAAATCAACATCAGCTTAATCTCCTATCTTTGCATTAGTCCATGACATGCCATAATGTTGCATACCTACGTATTATACCCACGTTGCTATGTGTGATGGGAGCCAGACACATTACGGATGAGAAACGGTCAACCCTACCATTACAATCACTTTCACTCCATTTCCAAAATTTTTCTAACGACCCTAAATTTGAGCAATAAATAAATCAGTCCCTCTAAAACTAGTCAATAGCAATGATCTATAATTATGTAATGATTTCCAATCATGTGATACTTTTATAGTTATATACTATATAGTGTCAGATATTTCTGAAATAAAAAATTGGTGTCTTTTATATACTCCAAGTCGAAGATCCTTCATGGATTCAATTAGCCTGTTGTTAATGACGTTAGCTTGGCTGTAAAAGCCGATTAGACTTGCTTTTTAATTTTAAGTGTTTGGGTTGAAAGGAAGGAGCTTTCCTATCTCTTCCATTAATGTGTGTCCTTATATTATGTAATAAATAGACTTGAGTTAAGTATAATAATAACAAGTCAAAACTTTAGGCTACACAAGTCAAAGTCAACTTGTGTGTGTGTCTACGCCTGTTTCCATCTGTTCTCCTACTCTTCCATACTCATTTCTCCAGCCTAGATGTAGATAAATTGTTGCTAATAAAGAAAATGCCATGTGAGATGCCGTTCTAATGGCTACTACTAGCTCTGCCACTCCTTTATAGCCTTAAACAACTCTCCAAATGAATAAATTATCAGGAATGTTATATGAGACTGACAGCGTGACTACAGCATACGCAAGCACACACTTTCCATTACACAACAGCACAGAACAGCACACACAACAAGGCAACAACACCAACTGACATGCACACTGAACAATAGCTGGAGAAAGTACGCACATAACCTTCGATCTGCATTCTACTCTACATTTATTTGCTATACAAAGAGTTCTACTGTGTAAATGATGTTTCTTTCATATTATGCGTGTCCTTACAACACACACACACATTCATTTTGATACGTGAACACATAGTACAGCGTCTGATAAATTACTTTTTTACATTCTAATGCATGACGCAACTAAATCACATGGAAAGATATTGCTAGCCGGAAACTTCTTTTTCACAGAGTGATTTGCTCCTTTCTTCCAAATACGTCTTCCAGCAAATTAATGCTCTAGAATGCATGCATGTCCAATTCTAGACTCACTGCTGTTTACAATCAGTCAATTTAAGTGCATATGCGCTAATTACAAATCTCTTTTATAGTCAAAATAAACTGAAGCTGTACATCGCTATCTTTATACTTTTCAAATCCGAGCCACAATCAGTATCCCTGTCATAATAAGTCAATACTATATCGTATTCTATGCAACTCCAAAGCTAATGTTATCATCCAAGGCAAGTAGTACAGGTGCCAATGCTACAAGTACAACTATTACTAAAATTCCATTTCTGAAAGTCATCTCGACTAACGGAAATTCGAGACTTGTACACATTTTCCTAACATTAACGTCTCCTGGTGATGACCTAGCAAACAACGTTGTTTGTGAGTTGTGACTTTGTGAGTGCGTAAATGAAGGGGCAACTACTAATTATTACTACAATAGAACATGCGCTAGGTAATTCTCCAAATTGCAACACTGTATCAACACGTTCATTTAACATTAGCAACCAACTAACGTTAGCGTGAAGTTTAAAGGAAGCGTTATCGTCTAATAGGGAAAGAAAGTTAGAAATGTCAGAATTCAATGAGGAGGAGAAAGGTTTCGGAATTTGTCAGAAGAATCCCCATCAGTAGATAAAAGTGTATCATATCCCTAAAACCAAACAAAGTTATTCCATTTGTCGATTGCATCATCAAAGTTTTAAGAACCGCAGTAGTAATTGTTGTCGCTCAGTATGAAAAATTCTAATCAGAAATAGTCGGACGAGGAAATGGCTTCAACGGTGCTCAATAAACTAAAATATTCTCCAAGCGAAAGTGTGTTACATATTCCTTGACTGAAAAGGAGCTGTAAAGCATTTCCTCGTTGGATTTTTGGGATTCTTTGGGGAGAGTAATTATTTTGAAATGCGTGTAGACGCTCTATTTGGTTTTTGATATGTTTTAGCCAGTCTAGAAAGTAGGGAGCTAACCTACTAGAAGATTATTATTAGGAAGGGCAGCTACCGCAGCACCTACGTGAGAATAGAAGACGTCAACTGGTAAATGTAAGAGGCCGGCCATGTATGGGCCGCGGCCGTTGCGTTGTTGTTCCGCAGCACAAATAGGATTATAGAAAGGTATTAAATATGCAAAGGAACATAAGTAGATGCAGAATTCATTTCAATTTCCGCAGTGTGCGAGAAGGATTAGCTCTTCAAAGCATTAGTTTACGGTCAAGTCAAAAGAGTTACACGAGTCGGACTTGAGTGAGTGAGTGAGTGAGTTAGCTTTATGCATTATTTACTTAAGCTTTCCGTTAGGAAAATAAATGAGTTCCATCTAAGTAGCAACACGATATTAATGCAATAAAGCGTAATATTAACCAGTAAGTCAAGCCACAAGCAACTCAAAGGTGGATGCCTGCTGACTGCAAGACGGAGGACGAGAGCCTGCCCTCCTGCTACTCAAAGAGAAAGTCTGCTGCAGGAAGTTCAACGCTATTTGTCTACGCACGTTTCACTTCCTTCGCCATTCTCAGCTCACGACCAGGGAACAAAAAACCAATACGTTTTTTTTACAAAAAGTAAAATAGCAACCTTTGAAAAAAGCAATGCCTATTTTACTTTTTTACTGTTTGCTTTTTACCTACAAGCAACGTGAAAGGTAACTGTTTTGGCAACTATATAATACATTGAGTAGATAGGCACTATAAAAAACAAAAACTTTGAGTTTTTACAAAAAGGCAAAGCCAGAAAAAGGAAATTTTAGTTCCCTGCTCAAGACTTTCCCTATGTTAATTCTAAATATTTAGCATTAATCCTTGCGATATTTAGTAACCCCTCTCTCCTTTCGTGCCCATTCTTGCGTGAATGTGAATAACTTTTCCTAGATTGACTTTTCCGATAGCAAAGTTACTCTAATGACATGAGATAAGATACGAATAGGACATCAGCTATGCTAACAATGCCCAGGCAGCGAATGGCAATCATAGAGCTCCTCTTGACCAAATTTAATCCACAGCACCTCACATCCAAATCTAATTCATAACTATTTCCTCACCAGCAACACCGGAAAAGGGTTCTCCCATACTCAAGTCCAGGAATTAATGCAATTAACATTTGTCTTAAATCACTTCCATAACATCAGACTACCTCTATACTATTTTTAACGAAAATAAATAATAAACAGTTACCCTATACCTATACACACTCACACATGTACCAATCCTTGTGAAATACGCAGCAGTGTGTCTACATACAATTTTACACATTTAGATGTTCAACATCAAAATAAGTAAGGCAAAGCACAGCAGATGCTTAACTCTAATTCCTCGACCTAGTAATACAATAATATTATTCGCAAAAAAATTTGACACATTTAGATGTTCAACATCAAAATAAGTAAGGCAAAGCACAGCAGATGCTTAACTCTAATTCCTCGACCTAGTAATACAATAATATTATTCGCAAAAAATTTCGAATTTTTCCTGCATTAATTTAGAAACCTTTCATGTACACAAACAATAGTATTTGCATTATGCAACTTGCAGTTGTATTTGTAATGTTGCAAAATAGACCGTGTTGATTAGAACATGCACAACTTATAATTGTTTTGAATCTATCTCTGCACCTGCAACTATATATCAAAATACCTCTACGAAATCTAATAAGAAAGATGAAATTCCACAAGCTTAATTCTGGAAGTTAGCACGAAATAAAATCTTTCAATATAAATATGCATTTCTTTGTGAGTTAAAAATTCATGGCTTATTTATGCACTACGGCAACATGTCACATCACAAGGCATTACAAATCACTTCATATAAAATTATTCTTCATGTGCACTATCCGTTTACACATCTATAGATATCTTTTGTATCCATCCTGGCGTGTGACTAATAAATTATCATTTCATAACATCAACATAAACGTGTGCGAATGTGCACACCGTTGGACGAGCGTGTTTACATGTTTTGTAACGCATTCACGCAGTGCTGAATATTACTCATTCATTCATTCATTCATTCATTCATATCTCTTTGGAGTTCAAGCATTGACAGCCAGCACTAGACAAGACAACGTTCAACACAGTGCCCTAATGTTTATTTAATGAATTAGAGCCTTTTAATGATTTCCCATGTTGGCTACTGTATCATTGGAGGAGGAATAAAGCTGTTACACTATTTTCCATTAGTAGAATTATGATGGAACCTGGATGGAATGGAGCGAATGAATCCGATTTAGCAGGACCAATAACTTCTGGACCTTCTGACAATCAAAGAGAAAATGACTTCAAAAGGTGATTAAACAGCTTTACCTTTAGCAAAGTGAAATCATTTCGACTAAGTTTAAGTGCAGTAGTGCTTTAATTTTTTAACGGGATAGACAATTGAATTTATAATTAATAATTATGGACTAATAACTCACTCCTAGTCTATAGCTACCTGGGGCTTAAACATATTGGAGAAAGGAGCCCCCACAGAGCCATTGGCAAAAATACGGTGTAGCCCAACAGAGCTGTAAATAAAAGGGCAAAGTATTGGCTATTAGGACATTGTATCGTCTATCGAGCGATGGCATTGTTCGCAAGAGCTTTGTGTCACACTGAGCAATTATGTAGAGCAGAGAGGACGTGTAGGTTGAAATTGGCGAGGTGACATCTGAACTGGGTTATCCTTATAAAAACAAAAGAGTCGACTGTGATTTCCAAATGAAATGTGCTGTACTATAGAGAGAGCCTTTAGAGATGTAGATCACACACACATACAGAGAGAGAGAAAGAGAGAGAGAGAGAGCAGCATATTATAGCAGCAAAGAAATGAAAGATCATGAGAAAGCATTGCAATAAAACGCAACGGAATGCGAGGGGAATCTACATATTATAACTACAAGAGCACACAACTGCAGAGCAATAGTAGGGCGAGGATAGAAAAAGTGTTTCTGCAGTAGGTAGGGACAGGGCAGGGATATTGTGAGACGGAGTCTTAGCTAAGAGGATAGTAAGAAGCGGGCGACGGAGGAATAGCGAGTGTTGGGATGATGATAGGACAGGACGTTAAGCCGGAGCGGAGTTGGCTCCAAAGGCCGACTCAATAAAAGCAATACACAGGAATTCAAATTGGAAGGACAAAAGGAGAGATGAAAGCTCGTATATCCCAATTTGCTGAAAGTCGGCGGAGAGTATTGTTCGGGGGAAATAGGGCCACCACTGCCAGGGCAAAACACGCCATGCCCAAGCCACGCCGCTATGCAAATGTAATATGCAACTATTTTCCTTCCTTTGCTACAAAATTCACAACAGGACAGAATTCTCCACTCTTATGTGCTGTCAGGATCATGAATCCTTTCTGTGACAACCCTCCTTTCATCTTCATTATTGCTAATATCACTATTAGCTTTGAAAAGGAACTGCGAGCACTGCTGCTACTGCTGCACGACCTGTGTGTCTGTGTGTGTGACCCTATAGGCATTAATGGCCGGCTCTATGTCGCTCCTACACATAATGGCCGATGCTAATATTTATTATGTCCTTTCTCTCTCTCTCTCTCTCTCTACCAAGCAAATACCTTTAGACATTTAAAAACTCCACCAAGGTATTTCACTTTGATTCTTCTCCTGTGGGTAGATAAACAGTCTCTGATCTGCATTCCCTGCTCCCTGTTCCTATCTCTGCCCTACCAACATAACATGAAATTAATGAATGCAGACTCCAGCAGAACCACTCCACTCACTCCAAATCTACACACACATGCACCAATTTCATTTGTGGGCTAAGCAACCTGCTTCCATTAAATTACACCCTTACATATGTATCATATTATGTTAGGATTGTTTCTGTATTCCCGATAGGAGTCGAGTGACGAGTGACTACATCATACAGCCAACTAATTCTAAGCTAATAATCATAGTTGATGAGATGACAAACAGGAATGCTCATTTTCTCATCTCTTTATTCCTACAATGAGGAGGAGCTACTAATAGAACATACATAGTTCAAACTTGATAATATGTAATGCTAAACACAGGGACGAAGACTATAATAATAATCGTGGCACTGGGTACACAATCTTTCTCCCTATATCTAGCCATGTAGAAACTCTATATTAACATATAGGAGCACTATATCTGTAATACTAAACTTTCATTGTGACAAGAGTATTAGGATTTAAGTAGTAATATTATTATTTACAATTTGCGAAACAATATTTCGGTAACTACATCTATATACCTACGCTCCGTTTGGATTTGTTAATTCATACTTCCCTACAGTCCATGCCATGCCCCAATAGAATAATGTTCTGGATTATAGAAAACATGATTATCTATATTTACAACAGATCCTATTTAATAGACAAAGCCAATTCATTGTTATCAGTTGTGTAGTAATAAGTAATAATAATAGCAATAGTGTAGTGATAGTGACATTGGAGATTGCATTGTATCTTGTATCCTTCTCCACGTCCATGAGACCAAGATTAATTTCATATTGTGGCAAAACAAATTGACAAAGAACTCTAGCCTTTCCCACTCAGTCTCTCCCTCTCTCTCTCTCTCTCTCTCTCTCTCTATTTCGCTGCTCTTCATATTCGCGAATATGAAAACTGAAATAGCAGATTGTAGTTACAAGCTTTTTACATGCTGGGTACTTTCTCCGTGTTACTATAATTATAAATTGCTTTTGACAGGGTTGGATCATGTTTCTGCATTGCTGCGACGTTATCGTCATCATAATACTCAGCTTTAGCCAAAACTTACATGAAGGACACACACACACACCAGGATTTTTCACCAGACACACCAAGTACCTAGCAAAGATGAATTTTCACTGAGCATTCATTTCATGACAAAGCAGCCACAACCTTAGGCACCAAATACTTTCCCTTTCACAATGGATCTTCTCACGAATAATCCATTTCAAATTTGAAAGTCTAATTCCATCAGAAAATAACCTTCTCTGGATGTCAGCAGAATCCCTAGCCCATCAACCCATTTTCTAAAAATGGAAGCAATAGTATACATTATAGTCGTCCCCCTAAAATTATAATTAATTTTCATCAACACAGAGGCAAAGGCTCGTAGTTGTCCAAATATTGTTATAAAACAATGAAGTTCCATTAAGAGCATTATAATTCATTAAATAACATGTCATGCAATCACTTAGCCATAACTATATGGGCCAGCGAGACACATGACCATTATTGTATCATCGACATTCGTTTTTCCAACGTTAATTAGTTTGAAAATTGTGTACCTACCTCCGTGAATGGCATTTCATTAATTATTTCTAGCTGACAGAAAATATCAAACAGAAATGCAAATTGCTGAGCACACACGAATAAATTGCTCTACAGTAGGCCGTGTATCTAAATAAAGAGCAGCGTATTAAGAGAGAGCGAGTTAAATAAAGAAACCTTAGGAATATCAGATCCTCGCCTGACCACTATTTCCTGGCATGTACATATATTTAGTAAATACCATGGCTTACATATTATAACATACAATAAAATACCAGGTTATTATCTTTGTTATTATCTTTGTTAATCGTCACTGTTTATACTGCGGTTTCTGAGGATTGAGTGGTGGTCAGAGAGATGTTCTATCATATTCCAGTAATTACACAAAACTAAAGGAGCACTTGTTCATAATAAATACTTCGGTTTAAATAGCAGCATTTTTCTAGCTAAATAAAAGTGATATGTTGTGTTTATTGCTTTCAAACTGTATTTATTGAAACTAACAGACGGCAATCTGGCATCCTAAATATTTACCACAAAAACTGACCATGCAAATTAATCCAAAATTAATGAGCAGAATTGAAGTGATGAATCCCCAAATATGCAGCTTGCAAATTTCAAATAACAAAATCTACACAAAATTATCCGGAAGTCAAAAGTAATTAAATATAGTCACTACGTAATGTACAATGATTGTATTACATATAGCCAGGTAAAAAAAACTAATTAAGGTTCTTAATACCCTAGCAAAAGCTAATGACCATACACCATACTGGAAAGATGATGCATGCAAGTAGCACCAGAGAAATCTACAACGTCCTATCCATCTACCTGTTTTTCTTCTATGAAAACGTACAGATAAAAATAGCAAGACAATATTGTGCTACCTACTTATACTCTTAATACTAAATAAGTAATTATATAGATTTTACTTACAAAATTGAGTAGCAACAAAACCTTCCTGTGTTTCAAAAGCAATTTATAGAAAACGATAGCAACGCATAGTACTACAACTAATCAGTAGATATAAGCTACGGTATTAATTATTAATAATTACATTCTTTAATGTGGCTTAATTGCTAAGAAATAGTTTTTTACTGTAATTAATGTACCTACATACACTAGAAAGATTACCTCAGTTAATTTGACTAAAGCTGCAGGTTCAAAGGAACGGAAGCATTGATATATGAAGACGGAATGACATAATGTGCACCATAGTAGTATTGCGTCTTGTGTAATTGGAAAGCAGTGATCTGCCTGATTGAATTCAGTGATTGTGTTCATTCGTAATGTAATTGATGTGGTGATGTGACACTACTACTTACTTATAATTATTATTACCTGTTATAAGGATACGCTTAGTATGCACGTCGCATTATATGAAACAGTGTCTGAAGGTTAGAAGGTGCGGTTAATGTATTTAATGAGCAGGCATAGAATAAGTGCAGAAAGAATGCAGATCATAAATGGCTGATCAGTTAGTACTTTGGTGGTGGAAGGAGAACGGGTAGGAGGAAATGGGATTTTTAAGCAGGGGATTGTATGTGTAGACTTTGGTTGAATCGATTAGGCCCGTATGGCAGGGAGGCAGGAGTAATGCTTTGATTAGATTGCCCTACATTATTCCAGTATTATTATTCTAGTCGCTATAAGTTCATGTAGTGCATTCAAGCAAATTACATTAGTTAAACCTTTCTATCAAACCAACTCAATACGAAGTGGAATTACACACACATGCATGGCTAGCTGGATGGAGTGAGTGAGTGAGTGAGGAGCGGAAGGAGTAAGTAGTCTTTGCATCCTCACAGACAGACACACACACACTCACGGAATGGGATAAAACTGAACTGTGAAGATTTACATTAGGAAATGGGACACCTATCTATCTGAGTGTATAGATGTGATAATATCATGCATTTACCTACTTAGTTAGCTATTTAGTTGGTGCATGTGGGTTATTTATAGCCAGCTACCAGTAAAAGTAGTTCGTTCGTAGCTCTAATGTGTGGATACTTGCACATATCTTTGAATAATCCATCTGTGGAGCTCGGAATGGATTTTGGATGGACTGTTGTGCTTGTGTTGGCCGGACTCTGCATGGACGCAGTGGATGGATGCGGAGGAGAGTAGAAAGTAGAAGTGTAATTTAAGTCTGGTTAGAACATCACCATGTCGTGTCAATCTTGTGAGTGTACTCTACGTATCTATACGCAACGATTGGCTTTGCTCTTCCCAAATCCACTTTGACTGTCTATTCCCATATGAATTCCCTTCTTTCTCTCATCAAATGACTGACGCACGGCTCTAATGTAATGCACTGAAGTCCTGGATCTAATCAAATAAACACATACACCCCTCCCACAACAGCTACTGTCTCTCCAGATCTAATTCCCTCTTTCTCTCTCTCTCTCTCTCGCATCCCATCTCCTCTCCTTTGAACTACTGAACTACTCACGAGACTCGCAAAAACAACCCAAATAAAATACATAAAAAACATTGGCCACTCTGTACAGTCAACTACTAATAGTATAAGGCAGCATCTCTTTTATTTCTATTTATATTATTACATCATTTGCAAATTCCTCAGTCTACTGCTCATCCATATTATAGCTCTTCACGTAGTAATATGAACATTATTCTAATACTGTATAGGTACTTCCATCCAGAAGAAATGAGTTATACATAATTATTCAGATATATATAGACATTCCTAAGAATGATGACCTATACTTTAGACATATTTTAATGGACCATACAGATATTAGTGACTCATCGTTCCAGAATATAATAATGATAATAAACGCGTGTAGGTAGGTGCTCCTGCTACTACTTCTAATCAAGATTGAGTTGAGACAATATTTCTGGGCTTTATTTGGCATGACCTTTTCCCTGAATAGAGAGAGAGATTTTGCCGATACTAATGTACACCTACAGAGAATTGTGGAGATTGTGCAGAAAAAGTAAGGAGAAGTCCAATTTGGGAAACAAAGGTCGAAATCCCTATAACAACAACGTAAATAAATGGACGTGTACAAGAATGAAGAGGAGAAGAGTAAGTTGATATCAAATAATGTGTATACCAGAAAGTCCTAGGTCCTTATTGCGAATTATTTTACAGGCATGTGCAAAAAGAGTAGATAGAGAGAGAGAGAGAGAGAGAGAGATAATATTATATAGGGAGGGATGGGACGTATATAGTAGAGGAGCTGTGGAAGTCTGGAATCCAATTAGAATGAGCAGCACAGGGTTGATAAGTATGATGGGATACTTATCTCTCTCGTGCACACAAATACAAATGAAATATAATGTGATGCTTTATCGCAATGTCAATCAAGTTAAGTGAAGCGAAATGAAGCCGATGAAAATCTCGTATAAATCCAGGCGGGTAGGAGGGAGGAGGGAAGGAGACGGCATCATCATCACAGCCCAGGAGAATGGAATTCGAGAGAAAACAGAGCCAGTGCCTACAATAATGTAGTAGTAGTCGTCTAGTAGGAAGTGGTGCATGGACATTAGAATCTGACTGTGAGTGAATGAGGTTAGTTTTTACTTTATCCTCCGTCTCAGTGCATTAATAGATAGTTGTTCTAGGTAGGTAGCTGCTACATCCACCACCAATATAGAGATCTATAACGGGAGACGGGAGAGTAGAGAGGGAAATGCCTAGCGATTGGTTTAGGTAGGTAAATTATCACTTCTCTCTGGAAATATTTAGTACTGTACAGCTCTATTACACATTATGATATGACAGCTACTGCTGCAGAAAGGAAATTCGTGTTCCAGCAGCCGTGTGCTTGTTGCCGCAGTCACTCCCGTCACAACCGATAGAGACTATTAGTTTTTGTATTAAATTCTAGCATCAGAAATAGTAGTGTGGAAAAAAGGAGTTTTTCATCAATGAATTCCATTGTCTGACTCTGTATCTCCATACAAGTAGCTACAATATTTTTGTGTGGGATAAAGGAAGGTAACTAAATCTCCAGCATTTGTAATATAGACTGGCTGGCTGGGCTGTTGGAGTAATGCAGCTGGGTTGCTCCTTCCTGGCTGGCGTGTGTCCTGGAATTTAGGTCAGGACAAGACACGAGAGAAAATTAAACTTCACTGCTGGATGTGTATTAATATAGGCATGCAGATACATAACAGAAATACACGGCAAGGCAACTCCTTCTCCCCTCTCCGCCAGCATCGCATTATGGAAAACATTTATTCCAAATAGAAAAATGAATGGTAACCGCTATGCGGGGCTATAAATTTATTTCGGATATTAGGCAGCTACTTACAATAGTCCAGCCAGGCAACTATAATCCATTAGCAGGAGAGCTAATTTCAACTATTGATTATCTTTGAAAAGTACAATGATCGAATAAAACTGAGTTGGCTAAAAACCTGCCTACCTATTTATATGCAAAAAAAGATGCACGAGGGCTGGGCTACTACTATAGGGCTCCTTGCACGGAGGACGAAAATGAAATCCACGTCCCTACAGATTTAAAGAACAGTGACGGATGAAGGATGCAAATCAAGGTAGCAATTAATGCTCAAGGTCAATCAGTGATTTCTCTAATGAATTCCGGGAGATTGCGGGGAGAGATAGGGGAGCAGCGGCACAGAGTTCTGCCGACGAGATTGAAAGAAACTAGTCGACTGTGTCTAATTAGAAGAGGCAGAGAGATCTATAAGAAAAAGAAATGTATTTTCTGTCACTTGGAGAGAAATGCAATCTATCAGAATTGTCAGATTAATTGTACTTAATTTTCCCACCGAAATCACATAAACTCCAAGAAAAACACAGAAAGAAGGAATGCAGGAGCGAAAAGATAATTCTGCATGGAATGTAGGGCCCTAGTTACGATGTTACGAATCAGCAACTGACAGAAGAATAATTACAAAGGTAGCTACCTATATGATCATCCTGGATAGGGTCACAAAGTATCTATGCATCCGTATAGCTGAATTAATGCAACTTAAAATTAGATTGGCTAAATTTATACAGGGGCGGCTAGGAATGTAGCCAAGTGAAAAGGGAGGGAGTGCGGGAAGCAAAGGACACAACACCCACACACACACACACACACGGAGAGCCCTATGCCCTGTCACAGTCTAACGCATTACGTACTACTAGACTAAATTGGATTGCTATGAAAAGCAGAAATCAGAGTGACACGGAGGCGAGATAGGTACACAAACTTCGCCTCTCCCACTCCACCAACTACCAACCCAGTCGAGAAAGTAAGAGAAAGCTAACTGCCGTAACCAAGTGACCTTTGTCAATGTGTCGAAACACGATGCAATTTTTCCCAAGGAAAAGAAATAGTACAAAGGAAGAGTCTCCAGCTCAACTTTAATTTAAGTTTAATAACTTGTTGAAGTTGGAGCATTAGAGGAGAGGAGAAAGTGCTCTCATCCAAAAGTCTGGAGAAAGTCAACCAGATGAAATCATGTCGGGGAATTCTTCCTTCTCACCTAAAAACTTTGGATTTCTATCCCAACTTTTTTGTATTATCGGCTGACTTTAACCGAAAAAATTAGTCTTCCTCCTCTCTGCCTTATTACTATATGCGTTTACATACTTATTAAAATATATTAGCTATTCCCAACAAAGACCACTCTTAATACATGCAACAAAAAGGATGAGTCACTCCGCGCAAAGTTAAATGCACGCTCAACATACCTACCTTCATCAACACAATACAGGGAACTGAATCTAATAAAGTAGATACAAAAAGAAACGACTGCAATTTGTACACAGGGAAAATGTTGTAGCATTTCCTCACATTACATAAATCCTCGAGTCAGCACAAACGAATTCACTAAAGTGGAAGGAAAAATTAACTACAGCTACAAGGAAATACGAGCTAAAATACTAAGAACAAAATTCTCGGGTTGATCGAAGAAAATCCGACTTGGCAAGTGATAACATTCGGTTTGTTTGTAGACTTCAGTTTCAACAGAAAGGCATGAATTTGAGCATCTGTAATAGTATTGAAAATTCTTGCCTCTATTTGAATAGCATGAAAATGGGAAGAAAATATTGAGACGCAACATGCGGAAACCCAAGTAAATCAGAGTCAATGATTGCGCTTAGTGTTGACATTTTCCGAGAAAGCACTTGAGGCCGAATGACATTTATGCGAAGGGAAATGATATTAGAAACACTGGAGTGTTTTCTTCTATTTTATTAAGTGAAATGAAGAAAAAGAAAGGGAAGAGGAAGGGTGAGACGTCTCTGTAGTCGGCACATACAGACAGGCAGGCAGCATTCTTCCCACTGTTCCTTGGCTTTGGTTTGTGG
>JABASI010001326.1:0-25968 GCA_019776505.1 Tomocerus nigrus
TTTATCCCCATACAATTTCAACCGTACATTTTTTAGTCTCATATACAAAGTTACATGTAACCCAAACACAATAATCCGCCGCCGTCTAATGTCTACTGTTTCATTTTGCAATGTTGTCGGCTGCCTTCGCACCAGACTCCTACTATTCTCTCAACGTTCAAATAAAAAGGATGCCTTTAAGAAATTGGTCAATTATGCACAGCATAGTCATAGTAATATCAGTCATGTCCATGTCATATAATATGCATCTTAGGTAGGGTTACCTATGGCCAGAAGAATGTAATATTACTAATATTTACAAACTGTTGCGAAAAGCTTTTTGGAAACCAAGCGGATGATATAAGATGTCTCACAAAAACACCTTTTGTTTAGGAGTCTGTGACAGTGAAGTGAGTTGCCTTAACATTATGTAGCAAAATATAAGAGTCAACGATACGGATAAAAAACTTAGATTTTCGATGTTATCAGGAGTATATGGGGCTGCCGTGTTGTGTTTGACCTACCTACTATATAAGTATGTAGGTATTACGGGGCAATATTATAGCGTTACCCCAAATTATGTTACCAATAGAGTAACCTCTCGTCAGCCATCAATGATTCAGTTTACTTGTCGTGGGGTATTTGGTTGTGTGTAGCTTATTGCTTGAGTCCTCGTGCCATGCCAATGGGTGGTAAAGATTCCTGGTGTGGTGCATTCTGTGAAGAATAAATTCTTATTGGAACAGTGGTAGCCAGGATTAGGTCGATAGTCTACAGAGGTGAAGGCTGCTTCACCTAGCTTTATTGCCATTGCAATCTTTTGACATTTCACGTCGGTATGTAGCATATAAATTGGATTCCCCAATCGGATGTCAGTCTAAAATGCCGGGGTCCTCCCTCTGTCAGATATTTAACTTCAAATCCGATTACAATCATTGCCCCAACAAATAAACGTCAATAATTCAACCAAAAGTCAGACATTGCAAATATTAATATTAAATATCGATTAGCACTGTGCATTCAAATCAAACTTTCAAACAACGTCCTTTGCGGAACGATCCAGGCAGATAATAATATCCACTATTTATACAATATGTTGATTACGAACTACTGCAACTACGAACAATAGTGTACCGTACCGTACACCTACATACCTCAGAAATGGGTTACCTATGATTAGCCCATTTTGAATCCCTACCTGCCCTAAATCAGTCAAATTTAATTCAATCTAAATGTAGACTTTGCACAATATCAAATCTTCCAAGTATCATTGAAGTCTAGAAATTTTATCCGTTCTCTAGGAAAACATGGAGAGATAGAATCGCTGGAAGGGATGTAGTATAAATAGCTATCGAAGTAAAGTAAATTTAACATTAAAATAATTCATTCATACAATGGAATGAGCAAATAATAGCAGGAAATCAGAGGGAATTGCTAAATCCATATTTTAAGTCAATAGATGAAGAAGTAGCAAACAAAGAGCCTCACCCTCACCACAGAACATGGTAAACAATGATTGTTGCAGAATGTCATTAGCGTTAAAAGCGCAGTTCCCGCTCCTCCGCTACTACTCCCACTTAATGTTTATAGTAAGATACTTAATATTAATGTTAGAAATAGGAATATTATTATCTACTACTTATTGTTAGTTGTTAGGTAATGTGGCCCTGCATATCTGCAATTGTATCAACGTTAAAATAGCCCTAATTGTTTTCTAGTTCGAAATAAGCTTATAATAGACAATTATACTTTGCGTTGTTGTTGTCGTAGGAGGAAACGAGCTTAATGTCGTCCCATGCTCCCATGGCATGTCACACGCTTCCCTTCTATGCATAACCGAAAATCTTGAAACCCATTTCGGAAAATCCAATTTACGGAGACAAGAATTTCTCTCTTCCAAGACGCACAGACATCACATGCACAATAGTGATAGCTATATCTGCACACGCTACGAATTTGTTTACTAAATAATAACATAAGAGTAAGTAAAGTAGGAGATCTGTGGGTGCACCTTCTCTTATTATTACGGCGGGCACAGTAGTGTGGAATACAAACGTTCCAAAATCCTTCAATTTACTTGGAAGCAAAATAAATGCTGAAATCCTGCAAATGCAAAGTCTGGGCTCATCTTGGCTCAACTCCCCTCTTCTCCACACCACTCGCACTCTCTTTTCCAACCAACTTTCTTAAAGTAAACTTTGCCTATCCTCCTAACTGAAACAGAAACTACAAGTGTGTTTACGTAAGTAAAGATACATAAAAAAGACCCCGCAGAAAATAAACTTGCTCTTATTTCCAACGCGTATACGAGATATTTATTTACGCTAACCTCGTACTATCCATTGTACTAAATTCCATTTTTTTTATCCTTATCATATCTTTCTATTTCACAACGACATATGCACTATTCTCTCTTTAACATCTTGCGTATATTGCACTTTCCAACGTCTGTCCATTTGATATTTGACAGAATAAAGAAAACCATTACACCCTTTGTACGCCTCTCAGATTGAATTTGTCTGCGTTATCATGCACACTTTACTCAATTACTCTCCGTGGATGCTTTAAACTCTAAAAATATGTAGGAACCTAAGACAATAATAAATCTTTCCAAAAAGTGATCATATTAATAATTCATAGATACTTAAAATGGTTCTAGCTACAGAATTTTTCATATTTCACGGCATAATTTAGTTTTTCTTTGTTTTAAACTGGAACACTAGACGATTTGGTCAAAACATGCGGGATTGCTACACTAAAAAAGCAATTTTCCAACATTACATTCAATAAGAAATTACAAATATAGATTAGGCTGAAAGTAAGATTTATAAACGGATGACTTTGCATCGAACGTCTTTTAAATTTTAATACTTCAATTTCATTGTTCATATTAATTATCGGGAATTGTCCTTGATAATTAAAAAACATTTTTTTCTACGTTTAACCTTCTGATTTATTTTCCCTAGTTTTTGCTCTGTATGCAAGTCATTTTTCAATGCGGCAATAGCTGCACTGTAATCTTTGTTATACTTATGCTTCCTTATCTGTCATAGTGCAGCAATACGTTTATAATATCTTTAAGCATCCCAACGTCATCTATACTGCAAAGTGGGTAGGTAGTATTAGGTACTCGTAAAAGGAAAAAACTAACTCTTTTAAAACCAAAGTGGCAAGAACGTAACAACCTCATTCCAAGTATTGAAACTGTCGGAAGTGATATATTAAGATAGGTAGATAGTTTATAGGTCGAATAGTATCGTCTGAAAAAGCACCTTCCGTCTACTGCGAGTCTAAATTACCTGCCTAGGTATATTAGTAGTTAGTAAGTCTTGGAAAACTATGAAAATCTAATTACTTTGCCATTAGCAATTTCTTCCTGGTATCGACTTGGAATGTGCAGAGCATTGTTTAAAAATTAACGAGCATTCAAAACCGGGAAAATGCAAAGTGAAACTATGTAAACTAAAGCAATAACGCATCAAATGCAGAAATCTAAAAGCGTAGTATTTTTTACAGCTTGCATGCATAGTATTAATTATGGCTTATACTACATTACATACTTGCCTATTAATGTGTGTTGTTTTCATTTTCGCCTAAATTGTCTTAATAATTTTTCGGAATGATGGACCTAAACTTGACTCAACTTATTTCGCAAGGAAAAAAATCCGACCTAAATAAACTTAGATAGTAGATATTTACCCATTATCCTAATAGAAAATATTGTTTGATATTTTATTTCCATGAATTGGACTATAAAATATCAAACTGGCAATTTATTTATGTTATTTAATAAGGATAAAAACACTGCTGCTACAATAAAATAATTACTACGTGGTAAGAAACTTCAGAAACTAGTGGTAGTGGTAGCGTGTTATTGAACTATTTGCAATAATGAAAATTCAAAATCGAAAATGTTGTCGTAAAAACGTAAATTGAGAATGTTTTCTTTAAATTTTAGGGGATTTTCCCTAGTTAGTTGGAAGAAAAAATGAATTACATAAATAGTTGGAAAATGTGTACATTAAAGCTAGCCTTTATTTGACATAGCAGAGACTATCTGTACATCTTAAGACTTTCGAGTGAGAAATGAAAATGTAATTTTTACCTGGCGGTTAAACCTTCCATACAAAATAAAGTATAAATTATACTGACTGACTCCATGAATGTACTAAGTGAAGACAGAAGACTGAAAATTAAAATTGAATTCGTTTTCCTGAAGCAATAAGTAAAATTATATGTTTGCACAGCAGAAAGTGACTATCAGTAAATATTGCATTAAGAAAAACAAGAGCAATGTCAATAATGAGATTATTGACATTGTTAGGAGTAGACATAGGAGAAGGAAGCGCAGGTAGTACTTACAGTTTAGGCTAGGTAGGTAGTTTGGTAGAATAGACATAGGAGAAATACATCGAGGAGTCGACAGTCGTGAAGCGCTATAAAACTCTACAATTGCTATGAACAAAAGTTGGCATTGGTGTTACATATCTTAAGATACATATAAGTGCTATAGCATTGTGTGTACTCTGATATGTATGTCTAACCTTGACTGTTCAAATATTTATGGACATTTTGTTTGTATAATGTCTCACTTAAAGGCAATCGGGGCGTTTATTGAATTCACTGCTCTGCAACTTGAAAAATAATACATAGGTACATATTAGGTACAGGTAGAATTAGATAAAAGTTTTTCATATTCCAAGACGAACCTACCACTTAAAGAACAATTCTGAAAGAACATCGTGCATGAATAGCAAATGCATTTCTTATTTTCGACTACAAGGCTAAATGGGTTAATGGTAGTGTCTTTTGCTACTTACTGTTTCAATTCAATCCGAAAATCAGAATCATAGCTTTGTAGTTTGTAGAAAAATGTTCTAAGTGTCATAGCCATAGCCAACAGTTAGTTGAACATTTTTAATACGCAAGTATAAAGTCGACCAACAATGAATAGAAAATGTAGGGCTTAAACATTAGAAACCCCTGAATTATTTTATCAATAAACAAGGTTGCATAAGAATGTACAATTATTGTCCGCCAAGCAAAAACAGTGAATGGATAGATAGAGAATTTTTGTCCTTTGTTCGTGTTGTAGTTAACTGTAGATCAGGCATGCCCTGATTTTCGACATTTACTTGGATGCACATTGTTATGTTATTCCAGTCGTGCATTAAACTAACAATAGCTTGCAGGAAGTAACGTAGTTCCCTAGAAACGTGCACGCAATGATGCATTCTAAGATAAAGTAGGAAGCTACGTTCATCCAATAAAAATCTGTTGCGAATCCCTTAACTTGGCTAAAAGCTATGCTTGTAAGTAGGAGGCCAACATTTCTTCATTCTCTATCTCTTTACACACATAGAGGTAGCGTACCTAAGTAAAAGCATGGTACCCATCAACTGCAAAGATGAAATTCTGCTTTCTTTTCTTTCATTCTACTTTCCATCCCATTCTACCATGTATAAGTAAAGGCTTTAAGTATTTAAAGCTTTGCCTCTCTCTCTCCCTGTCTCTACAGTCTCCAAGTCTGCACATATTTTATGCAAGGCAAAAGAGGTTCCGTGCAACCTGATCATATTTACTATAGTGGCAATAAAACCTGTTTTACAAACCTCTGGAGTAGACAAAGCTAAGGAGTCACGTATTATGGAAACCATAATAGGTAAGGCATAACTTAGAAATGAATGGACACTTGTACCATGAACTCAAGATTTTCTAATGCACAGTAGGCATCCATATATATTTGATAACAGAAAAATATGACGAAAGATAAATCTCAATTTATGATGGAGGAAGATTAATATTAGTCAAAAGTTAATGTCACTCTGGCCTAGTTATCCTTCAGAAAGTTCAACGCTTTAAAATGATGCGGTCGTTTACTAAATCTTAGCACGGTCATTTCCATATTGCTTTGCATATCATATGAGATAAGATTGTAGAAGATAAACTAAGTGGGTTGGAAGTTACAATGGAATTATGCCTATTTGAAATTCTCATTCGTATGTAGTATAAGTATAGTCATGAAATTCTCAGTGTGCTCCTTACGATTTCTGGTTTATTTCTTTTAATTTTCCTCCTGTCTGTATAAAAGAGAAAGTTCAGCGAAAGAGGACGGAAGTAACGAACTGAGAAAAAAACTGGAAAGATTATAGGCAGCTATGGATCATTCAATGTGCAACAGAAAATGATAAAAATGATGTGCAAGGAAATAATATAATCTATGCTGGAATCATAAAACTGTAAGTATTGTTGTAAATAGATAGGAGTGAGCTCATTTATCATTGCATGGAGTTTAGGACGTCGTGGATGCAGGTCATTGTGGCTTCCGTAATAAGGGGTTATTTTAAATAGAAACGTAGGATCATCCTTGGTCGTGAAGTCATCCCATCACCATTTCCCATCTCATAAAACCTCCTTTTAGCTTTAAATGAAAATTTGAAAGGGACCAAGTGTAGCTATCTATTATTTACTTTTATGTGTGTTATGGAGAGAGGGGAACTAGTTCACGTTGGCGCTGAAACAGTGCGAATCTCCATTTTTAGTTTAAAACGAAAAAACTGCCCTCAATATTGTGCTTAGAAAAACTGGAGGAGAGTTATAGGACTTGAATGATGTTGGTCGGCTGCGTTGCTGGAATACAAAACGTTTAGCTAATGTTTTCTCTCCTTGTAGCCACATACTAATAGTGTCTGGATAAAAATCATAGCCACCGAAGCTATAATTATCCCGACTTTTCCCGAATTCTTTGGCTGCATACTTGAGCTATGTATTTCTTTTGATAGTCATGATTTCCTTAGCGGATTGAACCTACTGTGCGGCAACAGGACATTAAAAAACTATATTTATCTTAGCTATAATAGAGAGAGACGTGTATGCATTATCGACTTCTGTAGGTTTAGTGTAACGTCGAGTGGCTAACAATAGGATTACATATACTTCAGTTGCATCTCTCGTACTCATTCTTATATTTAGAGGCTAAAAGTGCTTGCATATCTTATCCATCCATCTATCCGTCCATAGGATTGGATTCTTGTGGATATATAGGCCAAAAAGTACTTGACACGTACAATAAGCACGTAGATATATCTCTGAGATTATATTTATGGTTATAGTCATAAGGACTTGTTTCCGCCTCTTAAGAATGCCCTTAGAAACTTAGAACTTCGTTCTGCGGTTGGCTTATAACAATCCTATCGAAATGATAATATTTATTATGTGTTAGATGTTGGCCACTATTAAGCATACTATAAAGTTTTCGGGTGACTAAGCTGGAATAGTCCCGAACGTGTGTGTATTAGGCCACTATAATAAATAAGCAGAAGGCGAAATGATGATAAGTACGGGCACTGGGCCCAAGACACAGAAAGAAACTGAGCAGTAATGGTCAATTGAGTCTCATGGCAGTGTGAAAAGTGATCTATGTAGGCCATGGACTGCTGGACGGGGTTGCCTGGCTGCGGAAGGATGGAGATGGAGCTCACTGGAGTCCACACATCTGAATTGCCCGATCCGTTCACTCCACATGTCCATCCGCCTCTCGTCCTTCGTCTATTTACCCAGCCAAGCTTAAGAAAACAAGAAATATTTTTATACGCATCTCTGGCACTGCCAAACCACTTATTACTATTACAATCGGAACTTTCTCTAAGGTCTTACCATTTGATATCCCCTTGCCTGTCTTAGTTTTTTAGCTCTCTTTAAGTACATTGCCTTTTCACATCAATTAATGCTGACGAGGAGTCTCAGCAAATTCATTTATTTAAAAGCAAAACAGGGACACGTAAAAAAATCCATTCTTTAAAAATGTCATATTCGTGGGAATCTAATTATTCTATTCCGATTAATTAGTAACTTCTGAAATAAGTAAGTCAATTAGTACAATACTACTAGATTAGGTAGCTCAGCAGAATTTGAAAGAGAAACGGATGAATTTATATTAGACGATTTCTTTTAGTAGTTCACATGCACCAGAATAACATTTTCCAATTCTAAAAATAGCTGTACATACTTCTATGTATTATTAGGAATAAATTACCTCCTGTAAATTTGGAAATCTTGAATAATTATCTATGAACATGCACACTCCCAGTAGCAGAGTAAATATATCTCGTGACCTAGATATTCAACAAATAAAAATTTAGGGCAAAAAAACATTTTTGTCCTTTTTGCTGAGTAGGTACACAGATCTTTTGCGATATGCAACAGCAGGAATTTTCCTGGCTCTTAGACACTATTTACGATCATGCAGTTAGTGATGGAGAATGGAGATATCGACGTATAAATAATTAATGAGATCTACCTTACGAACCTAGTTTTTTCCTGAGATATTTACTTAATTGAGCCAATTGAGGAGGGGAAAGGAGATTGGAGCTGTCCAGAGTAATTGTAGACACAGACTACAGATGAAGTTTTTCTTTTCTGGCAACTAAGCGGGTGATATGCATTTGTGAACAAGGACGAAAGATATGTATTGAAGTCTATGAAGTGATCCAATATCCAATGCAGAAAAAGAAGGACTTTCATGGAGATTCGAAGGAACTCTAATGCAATTCTTGGTGAGATTCGTCGTGGTGGCTGGCAGGAGTATTAATGTAACTACTTACATGAGTGAGTAGGACAAGGCACTGAGGTATTACCTAATCATGCTATGACACCACAGGCACATTACAATTAACAGTAGTGGCATAAATTGATTGCGAGTTGACTACACTATGATTTAACCTCATTTTGCCTAGTGGAGTCCTTGCCATTTTAGTATTTGCAATTGAATCAAAATGATTGAACATCGCCTGCCTCCATCCGCTAGCATCGACAAAAGTAGCCAGCCAGAAAGTCAACAGGAATTATGGCTACTGTCCTAAGTGAGACAGAAAGTTGATTCTCCCTTGTTACAATGGACAAAGCGCGTAACTTTGTTGTAGCACTTGCTATAGCACTTATTTATAAGTAATCTAAACAAATATCTAGTTAATGTGAAGGACCTTTTGTCCACTCGCACACTGAAGTCAACCTATAATAGGCTACCAGTGTTTGTTTACGTAACTTTGGCCTTGTGTGCTATTGTCTTCTGTGTTTGTTATTTCGGTTTAGTTAACATTGACCAATTGGAAGAGTATTGGCTTAAAATGCTAACAGAGGATTACACGAGAGAGGTACAAAAAGGACTCATGAATAGTGAAAGTCATAATGCGCTTATTCCCATCATAAATAAAGAATTCGCTACATTGTACATTTTCTACTTTGTTTTCCTGTTGAGAAAAACAGATAAATGTCTGTTTTGGTAAATGTTCGAGCAATTTATGCTTTTTATTCCGCATTTTGCAATATGTGATGATGTATCTATTACGTGCACTGTTAAGTTATGCATTATGGAACTACAGAGCTACTTTACTGGCTATTAAGTACTAGACAAATTGCGAATTTATCACTGACAAAACTATCGCATCCCCAAATAGCAACATAGACGTCACAAAAGTGTGTATCTGTAATGTAATATACATAAATTATTGCCTATTTTCCATGCTACGTCTTTGCTGCTGATTTATATGCCTACGCACAATATCCTCCCAAATGCTACTATTAGGTACGTTACATATACAGCTTTTATATAGCATCCCAATAATATTATGCTAATGTTTTACCTACGTGGAATGCAATAGTTACGTAGACACTTTGGCAATTGTTTGGAACACTTTTACTTTCACCTTCAGGTTTCTTTTCTCTTTCACTTCTACTTCTTGACAAGGTTGTCCGATGGTAATGGAGAAAATTGTGATGGAAAGTGGAATAATATGACGGAGTAGAAATAGGCTACGGCAAAAACTTTCTTGTATACATTGAGCTGGCAAATAATATATCTTCCTCGCAACCTTTCAAAGATCTATCATCACTTTTTCTGAATGTGTGGCACAGAATCAATATAACGTCTCGATAACGGATTCTTCAAACTGAATTGCTCTTTCCATATACAAGTCTGTGTGTGCTTAGCAGCATTAAGGCTTGGTGATACTTTCTCCTATCAACATCTACTATGCTCTACTGGAAACTGATAAATAATAATAAGTTATAATCTGTTACTCCTCAGAGTACACATATAGTGTGATGTGTGATACATGCTGAGAGGTCTTTTCTACCAATAGAAGGAATTGTAATTGAATTTTCTCAATGTGAAGCTTAACGGATCTATATATCATAATGTATGTGTCGTAGGCCAGAGGGGAAATAGGCCAGTGCACCTTAGGCCATAAGTCAAAGCGTACGCGTAAGTATTCAGTAAAGGCATTACAAAAAATTTACACTACTTGTCTATTTACACTACCACTTAGCTCCTTATGCATAAAAATCAGCCAATATTTTCGAGCATCAATGAAAATCCTTTAATTGTATTTCTGCGAGGATATTATTATTATAAGATTTCATCATCAGTTTATAAACTACGAATTGTAGTGAGCCATTGTAGATATAGTAAAACATTTAATTTCAACTTTAATATTGAAGATAGAGTAGTTTATGGTTATGTTCTTTTAAAAGGAATATTCCGTGCGGCCTATGGCATATATGCCAACTGCACATACCACTATATATTTTATTTATGTTCAGAGCAAGTATAAATTGAGTGTTAGATTCTCATCAATCGTACAAATGAATTGCACCAAAACGAGGGCATGTCTATTTATTGATTTATCTGGTGGGATCTGATATTCTATAAAGTTAAATATGACAGTAAATCAGTGTTCACGGGAATTCCAAGAAAACCATAGAAATGCGAAGCTATTATTAAAACATTCATTTGATATCCCTTGAAGATTCAAGTATTAGTTTCCGACGAAGGTAGGCTACCTTGTGCAGTGCATTTTCAATCAGAGTAGTGTGTTCCGCCGTCCCTTAATTACAACACACTCGTAATTAATTAGTGATAGTTTTCCTTAGTATGCAGCCTATTGATTGTTGTACAAAATCGACATAGTAGGTAGTGCATTGTGTATGTATGTGTACTATTTATGTATGTACTTACGGTTTGTATTCAAAATGTACAGGGTATATGTAGGGGATGATAATGGGGAGATGGAATGAGTGGCGTGATTGTGCAGACAGCTACCTAACTAATTTAAAATTAGGAACCACTCTTGTGACAGCTGATTACAATTTCTGAAGCAGGCTCTTCACTTCGTGTTCAACCTCCCTCCTATAGGTTCCTGAATGAAGTTCATGAATTGTAAGGAGGAACAAAAGGGATTGAAATTCCGGGTAAGCTAAACAAAGCAGCAGCAGCATCTCATCGCCAGAATCAAATAAGTAGGCACCTATTTTAAGCAATAAGTGTCTACCATGTAGGACTTCCTACAATCTATTATGCCGCTAGAAATAGGGAGGGATTGAAGTAGTTGGAAAGTGGGAATATACACCTGCACTAACGCTCTATATTTATAATGAGTTAGTTAATGACGGAATTGATATCCTGGCTTAGCCGTGCCATGGCGTGGAAAACAGATGCAAAATAGTTTAGAGTATGTAGTAGGTAGGCAACGTCCGGTGCATATACTCGAGAAGCCACCAAAGGTTCCGAACAGCCACAAGGCGAGTTCATAATTTGAATTAAACGAGGATCGAGGAGTCTGTAAATTTTCCAGCTCTTCCAAGTTCTAGTGAGTACCATCCACATCCACAGTACGGAGAAATTTATATTCATAATTCAAGCTGCTCCTTTTCCTCCACTAAACAGCCAGACAGGTTATTTAGCTAAATAGGTTACTGTTCAAGTATGTAATGCTCCTCTATGGGCTCAGAACATGGATGGATGGATTGAATAGAATGCATTTTATGGAGCTAGCGAGTGAGCCACAGTCTTCCCTTTTAATTTTCATATTTTCCACCCATTATCTAAAATTTCTATTAGGAGGACTATGGAGATGCAGAGACACTCAACAGCTAAAATGTGCTTTCCTGGCACTTTCTCCCTCTCTCTCTGACACTATTGTGCTCTACGACGTACCCTTCAGAATAAAAGTTATCTCCCTAATAACCATGAAACCAAAAAGCACCTTTTTTCCTTTTTTGTAAAAAAGCAAGGCAACAAAAAGTAAAAAAGGCTATTCTTTTCCTTTTTTCATTTTTATAGAGTATATTTGTCGTAGCCTGTACAGAAATCCGGCCTAGGCCTGAATTCTCCAGGCTGTACAGGAATCCGGCTATGATACAACATGGGTTAATAATATGTGTACTCCAAATTATTAATTGATGATTGTATGGTATATGATTTTATTATTTGGCAGTCATTGATAATTGTTGAACAAATGGTAAAACGGAAAAAATTGCGTTAAAAAAATTATATTATTCGTCATTCATTAATTAGTCATATAGTCATATCATTGCCTTTTATTTTGTAATATTTTTGCAAGTGGCCCCAACGTGACACTTTGTTCCACAGTTAATGCCGTTTCTTTTGCAAGTACATCGATTAGTTAGACATTCCTAGTCAGTCCATTCATTAGTCAGTCATTTATTATGGGTCTACTGTGACAGGTGTTGATCTGGAAAATCAACGACGGCAAGAATGAAGACCAACTGTTTCCGTGTTCCATAATATGGGTTGATAATCTGCTTTCTAGAACACCATTTGCCCTTTCAATAAGGTAGTTAAATAGTTTGAGGATGTCTTGGGCGTGAATGGATTAATTTTACATACGTAAAATTTTGCTATAGCATTTTTTTCAATTCATTGCCGGTAAATTCTCCGCCGTTGTTGCAATGTAGAAATTTAGGAGGTCCAAAACTGTAGAACAGTTCTTTCATTTTTGAGGTCACTTCACTACACGTTTTCTGTTGTAAAAGATAGGCCAAAGAATATTTCGGGAAGTGATCTTTGGATGTAGTATCCATTTAAATTCTCCATCAGGTTTGGATCTGAGATCAACAAGATCTATTTGAATTCTTTCCATCGGTCCTTTGGCATGTATGGTTTCGGTATTGGACGGTGGCTATTGCAAACGCTACATTCTTTAATATAGAGGCCTATTAACTCTTTCGGAACATAAGTGTAGATAACATTTTTTTAAATGTTATATCTCTTTCTGGGTGTGCTTCATAATTAACGTATGTTTATTGTTCAAAAGTATCTACTAATTATTTCAAAAATTTAATGTGCGTAATAATTATTATTTTATCGTAATTTTTCCCGTTTTACCATTTGTTCAACAATTATCAATGACTGCCAAATAATAAAATCATATACCATACAATCATCAATTAATAATTTGGAGTACACATATTATTAACCCATGTTGTATCAATAGTTGCATGGATTCATGTACAGCCTGGAAAATTCAGGCCTGGGCTGAATCAGATTCCGCCCTGGCCTGAATTTGGGTTCAGGCCTGGCCTGGATCACTATACCTCGTACAGGCTAACCTGTAGCCGGATTCCTGTACAGCCTGGAGAATTCAGGCCTAGGCCGGATTCCTGTACAGGCTACGACATATTTACACATAAAATAATGTGTGTCAAATCAGTAACTTTCCCCGTTACCTTTCACTTTACCTGCAGATAAAAATCAAATATCAAAAAAGGAAAAAAGGCCTTGCTTTTTTACATTTTTCTAAAAAAGGTGTAGCTTTTTTGTTCCCTGGTAATAACTAGCACAAATGGTAAATGCTACTGGGTAGTTATTAACTATTTATTGCGGATATGTGGGAAAATGAAGTCCCTCGAGGAATTTGTCTACAGCCTCTTTAGTCCTCAATGTTATAGCAAACAAATTGCTGGAAAGCTGACTGTGTATTTTATCAACATGATTCATAGCTACGCTAATAGAATACAAAAATTTAGTAATAATAATGCCAGGGAAAAGTCGACTGAGTCTATACTTATATCAATGTACACACACAATTTCCACTATCCTTCTCTATCTTGATTTATTTCATATTTCAACTCTTGCTAGTTGAACTCACTTGCCTTGAACATTCAACACTTCTTTGGATATTTAAATTCTCTAAACAAAATGCATTGCTTCGAAGAAAATGAGGAAATTAAATTTTTCCATCCTAGGATTCGAATACAAGTGTTTACTCGTCTTAGCCAATTGAAGCAGAATTATAGTAGTAGGGATTGAGAGATTGTTATGGACGACATGTGCAAATAGTAAATATGTCATGCAGAGATTGCATTTGTCGGCTTGCAAAAATCTGCGTCGTTGATTTGAGAAAATATTTATGCGTTTCCACGTCATTTTGTTTCTTTTTCAGTTAGGTAAACGAAATATGAATAAGTAGGCGAGATGTTTGCTTAGCATATTTGCATTTTGGGAAAGTTTTCTCCTAGCTATAAATGCGTAGCCACTGTCTATGTGGGCTTTGTTATATTCGGGGAATAAAGAGTTAGCTACTTGACTAGATGTAGATTAAAAAGATAGTCCATCGAACTAGGATCTGTTTTGTTAGGACTTGTCGTCTGCACTATCGAAATGAGTGTCGGAAATAGTGCGGGGAGAAGAAGTCAGTGTCACTGGGCTGTTTTTCTGGTGTGTGGGATTTTGAGTGAGTGACTTAAGCCGAAGTGTCTATGGACGTGTTGTAATATCTTGATGACACAAAGAGCGAAATGATCTTAGCAAAGGAAGAAGACAGAGACAAAGAGAGTCCAACGGTCGGGTCATTCCCCTTTGGAGGAAGTATGAACGTCAAACTACTTAGGCATTACACTTTCTCCTCTCGCTTTCTATTTCCCTCCTCCTAAGTATCCTCAACTCTCTCCAGCCGAGATACACATCTTTGTGGCCACTGCGTATGTGAATTAAGAGGCCAGACTCTGCTGGCTCAGATTCTGATAGCAAATCCTATCCAGTTCCTCCTCTCTATTAAAGAAAGAACTCCTATCAAGGACTCGCCTAAAAAGAAGCTGAGGAGTAGTGCTTCTATTATCTTATATGAATTATACATACGGGCATTAGGCTAAGGAGCCAGAGTCCTACTACTACTAATAGGCATCCCACTCTACCATTCTTTTCCCATTGCATAAAAACATAAATATTATACTTAGTAAACAATGGGGAAGTATGCACAATGGAAATATATCGAAAAAAAGGCAAACGACAGTGCTCTGGATAATGTGTCTTCCTGGTTGATAGAAAATATACGAGAGACAATGGTTTGAGGCAGCAATAGAGTGTGTAGGTAATATTATACCAAGTCGTTGGCTATAGAGTTGCAGTTATTTTCAGCCTGCTGCAGTCTACATATGCTCCTAACTCCATGGTGTATTTCCATTGCATTATCATGAAAGGGAAAACAATGTTAAATGTGGGCAATGGAACGAGAGAAAGAGCAGTTACTGTGTCATTCTTATAAATGAAATGGCAGTTGACTATGACGGAATGGGAATGGGAAAATAGAAAAGATAAAGTGCCACTCTATATCCGTATGTCTCATTGCACGTAGCACGTATCTGTAGATACAATAGAAAATTCCCCCAGAGCTCTTAATAGTATCCTCGAGTAGTTAGTCTGAAGTTAGAGGCAAATGTATATTACCTACCTAAGTATATATAGACACATAATATCAGGCAGGATACATATCCACAGGATACACACATGATACGTGCACCACCACAGAAACATGTACCACACTTACAATTGAAGCCTTCTTTATAGAAAATAACATTATTGTTCAGGAAAAGTTTATATCTGTGTGCATTATCTGCATAAAATGATTTTTCTGAATGTAGTGGATATTTACATACATGTCTACATGGTATGTGAATAATAGTTGGTTAGATTGTATGTATATTAGTTGTAGATGTAGTAGTAGATGTTAGATAATGTGAGCATGTAGGAAGCAGGAAGAGCTAGAGGTGTAATGCACACTGACTTTGTGTACGGAGTGTCCTTGTGCTACCTCCACTCAATTTTACTTTATGTTACTTTCACCGCCACTGCATTCATTCCCTAAATTCGGTCCGTTCTCTTGTCTTCTGTGTATTGTATTACATTACATTAGAGAAAGGACATTGCATTGCATTAGTAGACACGAAGAGAGACGGCGGAGAGGGAGGGAGTAATAGTCATTCTTGCCGTACCATTACATTACCTGTTAGCTTAAACTAACCTAGTCAGCTAGCCGTGAAACAGCCAGACTCTGGGCATTACATTACAGCTAAACTTTCTCCATGTAATAATTTCAACAGTTTCTTTTCAACATTAACAGACTTTTGCCTGAAATTCGACGGCCGTCTCCCTATTGCATGTAGCTAGGTAGTAATCGTAGGAGAGTGGACGCTTCTACTTATTAGTTTTATAGACATATACATATAGATGCTTACTTTACTCTATGGCTGTCTTCATAGAGAAAGTACTAATACCACTCTAGACATCTAATACTCTTCACATCACTTAAATATTATTACGTAGTATTGCTACTTTCACTTCGTTCGGCTACATCCGTAGAAATAGACAGCTCTCCAGCATTTCCTATCTATCTTTTTTCATTCGCCCCACTCATACTCTGTCGACTGACTTTCTCCGACTCAGATGAGTCGTATCCGTTGAGTGTCCTTTAGCACCTGACTGGAATTCATGAGTGGATCAGAGAGATACCTGCTGGTATGAACTCACATCCTCACTGCCACTATAACCCAGTAGTCCACTCCATAAAAGAATTTATCTCCATTCCTGGAATTTATCTCCTCAATCTACCAGTACATTCTTTGGGAACGCATGTTCTCTATTGAGACATTCCATGACTAGCTTAAATTACTTTTGATCGTTTCTTCCAACCAGATCACAAAAGATTATACTCTCTGGTGATTTATTTCTTCGGACGATAGCCAACTTTTACAAGGTCGCCCACTACAAATCATTACCAACTTCCATAAAAAGATTTGCACGAATTTTGCAAACTATTTTGCATCCTCATAAGCCTATCTGTTTGAGCTCGATACTTCAGACATAATGAACGGTAGCACCTGTACTACGACCTTTTCTTTTATTTACTTTTATTATCCTTCTTTCCATCACTAGAATTACTTAGGTACTCTTACTGCATGTTCTAAATGTACCTATACAACCCCATAACAACTTAATGGCACTCAGGTACTTACAAATAACGATAACAAATAAAATTGTTGGCTGAAATTTCACATGCTCTAAAAATTAAAATTAAAATCGAATGTAATGGCTAAGATAAATGTCTTCAGTCTCTTATGTAATATTTGTCATAAAATTAGAAAAATGTCATAGTATCAGAAAACAATACAATAAAAATGTGACGTCATCAGAATCATATCAACCACATTGTAACGGGCATAAAACTGCGTTCAGTCGAAAAAAAATTCTGAGGTTTATATTATAACGTTTGACATAAAAAGTTTAAAATTATGATGATGCTTTCACAAGGTAGAAAGTGGGCATATAATATACTAAGCAAACAATTTTCAACCTGCACACAATAATGTTACGGATGATACATTGCACCAAGTGAAAGTGAGACAGAGAGAATTGCTCTACTTGCAGCTTATGACACGACTACAAGGAAGTGCTTTGTAATGTGAAGGAATAGAATTTATTTTCTGCTATCATTTATTATTACACAGCCGTCAGTAGTGCACTTAACTTTATACTCCTAGAGAAGACACATAAATAATACATTTTACCTTTGTGCCTTATTATTCAGTGTAATGTATTTCGAATAGGCTTATTGTTCTTGTTTTTTACGCGGCTAGTGCCGTAGACGTGATTAATTTTTATAGTTTTCTCTTTAATAAAAGAAACGTATTGTTGGAGAGATTTAGCCCATAGCTTTAGATTGCTCTTTCTCTTAAACTATTTAAATATTGGGCAAGGTTGGAACTTTCTCTAAAGATGTTTACAATTTTCTAGTATGTACTGCCACTCTGCCACTCTACCACCACTGTATATCTGTATTGCAATAAGCAGCTTTTTGCACTTATTTAGATACTATATTACGCCCTTACAAACACCACTAGAGATGCCATTCGTATACCGGGCAACATTCCAAGAAGCTCCAGCTAACAGCCGAACACACTCGCGAAATTGTCAGAAACATGCAAAGGAATTCCCATTCTGTATTCATTATTGCATTACTGTAGTGTAGTATAAATGCTAAATTGCCCTCAATGCACCGACTACACAAATGTACGATTGAAATGTAAGTTTGTAAACACGTTTTTACAAAAAAATAACAAAATTATAACCATCTACACAGAATACATTTGAGAAAGTTGGCTGGCACTCTCTCCAACTATAAAGTGGGTGAAAAATGTCTGTTAAATAAATTCCTGCAAAATAATCTGCTAGCTATTTTACTTTTTACAGCTGAATATATTGGTACATATTACAGAGTTTAACGATGAAGGTGCTTTGGCTTCACTGGTGGAATTGTGGTTTGAATTTCATAAAATGATCTAGTCTCAAAAAACTAGGCGCTTTCAATGATAATAAAGCATAAAAAAGCTTTGGGTGAGCAACACATATACGTTATAATATTAAGTAATAAGCATGAGGATAAACGCGGAGGCAAAAGAAATTTTTTTCTTAATTCCATAATTTTTATAAATATTGATGGTCAAAATAATAACTGCGTTGAACGTGACAATTACTGGAAATGGGAGAAAGGCCTAGCAAAACGGGGAAAAATTTTAGCTGCAAGTAATTGTAAAACGGCTGTTGCATTGAATTGTAAATAATATGTATTTTGGCAGCAACAATTTTTTATCATAAGAAGATAGCGTTAATTTACATGCTTTATATACGTAATATGCAACAAATCTAAGTTTAAATTCTACTGCTATTTCGAGTAGTATGTCAAATTATGCAAATACATAGTAGATATGAACAACTTATTACTTATAAATATTACGTAATTCATAGCACATGTTGAGATTCTGGAGAATAAATTGTTTGATAATATGAATGGTGGTCAACACCATCCTAGTAATATCTGTACATTCGAATAGTAGTGGAATTATAATAATTAAGTAATATTAAGCACACGTTAAACTGTAGTGCTATAGAGAGGTTGGACAGCGTGGATAGAATAAAGAGTGCTGGTCGAAGCCACTGAAACGAGACAAAAACGTTTGGATTGACAACTGCGGTGTGATCAAAATCTTTTTCTCCCGAATTCTCGTTTATTCTCCCGTATACTGAAGAGACGCTGCTATTACTTTTCATTAATTAACGTGGTCTTAAGAAGAGGAAGCATAAGAATTACTTTAAACAGCGGTTTAGAAGCATAGTGACAATGGCACATAAACTTTACTTTTGCCCACCTGCACTTCCAGGATTTGCCCCTATCTTTATCACCCAAGAATATGTTGGTCACCTGATTCAAAGGTTATCTTCGGAGGATACTCGGCAATTTGCTACCGCTGAACTACTGTAAGATTTAAAATAGTGTGCACCACGGCACATGGAGCCATGATAATAGACCAATTAATACATAATAGGGAACGGTAAGCCGATATTAAAAAATGAAAATCTGCACCCTAGTCCGTACTTCGGTCAGTTCCCAATTTTGTCATCTGAAAATAGGGTCAGATTTTTATTTTTGAATATTGGCCAACCGTTCCCCTAGGGGGTCGTGTGCATAGGTCTTTTTCAGGAGTACACTATACACTATGCATATAGTACTAACTGTATGTAATGTGACCTCAATCCATCAGAGGCAGGGAATACAAATAAATGCTTGAAATTGTCATTTATTTTTTTAGGAGGATTAGATTTATTGTTCCGGATTTAGCAGAGATGCTATGGTATTCATTCGCTACTTTCTCTGGCTTACTTCAAGAGATAGTTGACCACTACCTGTTCGTCCTCACGCCGCCTTCGTTGACAATGATGCAATTCTTTAGGGTAACTTTAAATATTTATTAATTTTTGCCGCTTAATAATCGCTAGCAGTTCTAATTATTATTGAAACTCGATTTCAATTTACAGGTGGAATCCATTCTATCTTTATTGGAGATTGTTGCCATTGGTCAACAAACTCGTCTCCATTTTGCAAAGGCTAAACTCCTTGATATGTTAAACCCGTTTTTGATTACTACCGCGAACACTATGCCAATTGAAAATTTGAGACATGCCTCTGTGAAATTAGTGTATGCTGTAGCGAAGGTAATAAGATCAAATCTCACACCTGACTTTCAAAAAAACTATGTAGGTAACATTGTTTGTTTTTTTTTTCTTCGTAGTATGGCGGAATTGACGCGCTAACCATTCTTCTGCAGACGGACGTCCTTGCTATGGCCTTTACTGTGATGGGATATGAAGTCAGCTCATTTCACTCTCAAATGCAGTCAATTTCGATAATGCAAACAATTTTACTCCAGGAGACAGGACTGAATTATTTTTGTAGCACCTGCAGCAATTTTACGAAGGTGGCTACCCCTCTGGCAAATTTGGTTGTGGTTATGGAAAAAAGGTTTAACCCTGTGCTGGCCAGAAAGATCATCGAATGCTACTTATTGCTAGCCAAAAATCGCAAGTAAATAATTTAACATTAATTTTACACTTTTGGTAATTATATTTTCATAATGGGGGAATTGATAATGCTAATTGATTTGTTACAGAGGCCTTCAAGGTCTTCGCTTCCACATTCCAACGCAGATAAGCAACGGAAGCTCATTATTTTCTCGACTTTTGGGATTGGACTTCACAGCGGGAGCAATGCGTTGGCAACTTATGGAGGGAATAAACGCCAAGCCTGCCTTATTTTTGCGTAACTATCCAGAAATTTACAATGCTCGTAGGTATTCAAGGTACCATCACACGTTCAATGAGCAAAGCGACCCCACAACCATAACCTTTAGGGTTAGATACGGATTTTACCCAGCTACCGTCGTTCCCATCACTTCTCAATACAACGCTCCAAATGTTTTAAGTCCTTCCTTCATTGAAGAGGTCCCCGATGTTCCCAGTGGTTTCGATGATACCAAAATCGAAGACAATTAGAGATTTAGCTAGGAAATTGCTTACATGTGAGGAATACAATGAAAGGCAACGCTAATATTATAAGTACTGAGAAGCATTTACCAAACTATTAATTCTCCTAATTCCGTTTAATCTATCATAGGTAGATAATTGCTATTCCTTTGTAAATACCTTTCTAGTATCTACACTTACGTGCGTTACGTAGCTAGTGTATAAGCATATCAAATCAGAACAATGTACTGCCTACATATCCTATTTAAATATTAAATGTTCAATGTGTTCACTAAAATGGATGATCGTTCCTATAATTATAATCAGAAATAATGTACTGAACTGACTACATATCCTATTTAAATATTAAAATGTGTTTCCTAAAATGGGGGATCGATCCTATAATTATAATCAGAAACAATGTACTGCCTACATATCCTATTTAAATATTAAATGTTCAATGTGTTCACTAAAATGGATGATCGATCCTATAATTATAATCAGAAATAATGTACTGCCTACATATCCTATTTAAATATTAAATGTTAAAATGTGTTTACTAAAGTGGGGGATCGTTTCTATAATTACAATCAGAAATAATGTACTGACTTCATGTTCTATTTAAATATTAAATGTTCAATGTGTTTACTAAAACTCGCGATCGTTCCTATAATTACCAAATTTGCATCAGAGTCTCACAAGTAACTTCCTGTATGAAGATTAATATGAAATCCCCAGATTACTATGGCTCCAAAGTAGATGGTTGACTAACACAAAGTACTGGCTGTCCTGTTAAGGAATAGGTATAATGGTTTAATTGAAACAATAACCATATGGGCAAATACAGTAAATGTAGAAATTGTCATTGTTTAGTTAACAATGCCTTATTAACCTAATATTATAATGATTCCTCTGTAAACAGAGTTTAATTGTAAGTACGACATAGCCGGTAAAAGCTGCTAGCAAGTTTGTGGAAGTGGGCCAATGGCCTAAACCAATGATTTATTGATCTTTCTAGCCACTAGTTCTTGCTTAATTCTATTGAAAATCCAGAAGATTGAAAATTTGTGATAGGTTTAATCACTGAAAGTATTTATTCTCAAGTCATCCTTCATATTGAAATGTTTTAGAAATGAAAGTGAAAACTAGTCCATTTTAATTGTAGGTATTTAAAGTATTATGGGTTGCATCCTGTGGAATTGTTTGCATCGAGAGAAAGTAAAATTTTCCCCACCGCATTTGTTGTAATCTAAGTAATGGAAGGCTATGTTGTTGGTTTGTTTTAGTTTAACGTACATGTTCTGAGAAGCTAGGTAAGTTCTGTTTTCACTTTTCACCAAGTACAAATACAAGTCATGGTTTCTAATTGGAAAACTGTGAGACTAAACAAGCATTCACGTGGCGGGGAAGAAGGAAGTAGTCAGAAGCAAAAGTAATTTTACGAGTAAAATGTGACGAATTCCTCGTTTTAAGAATCTATTTTCTCGTATTCCCCATGCAGTCGTGTAACAAGGGAAATAGTTAAAATCTGAAACCATGGTCAGAGTAAATGACCAAGTGAGTCTAATTATTGAAAGTTGTTAACTATTCACATAGTCAGTAGATATCTAGTCAATTTGGAATGGAGGTTAATATTTAATGTTGGGAGTAAAGGACTGCGTACTGGAGCTTAACTGGATTAGTATTGCGACATGGCAATTAAATCCAGTCCCGAACAAGTCTATTGTTGTTAGGACCAAAATAATGTTCTGTAGAAAGATACTTGGTGTATAGTAGCTGTGTAGGAGAGTGTGAGTGTATTTCATCAGAGTAATGGTGAAAGCTGTTGTGAACATTTACATAGGTGGAAATCAGAGCAAACTATTTAAGTACTTGTAGATGAAATGAAAGTTATAATCTGACGTCTAAAGATTTTGTATGAATAGAGGAATTGTAAAGTGAAGGGAGAGAGGGAGAGAGACAGGTAAGTAAGTAGTTAACGAGAAAGTTTCAAGTGGTTATCTATTTGGGCTCTCTAGCAGATATTAATCTTTTAAGTAGCGGCGGGTCCGAGAGGCGGCTGAGAAACTCCGTCTGATACTTACAGCGAATTCTGAGAAGTGCAACTCAAGACAAGTCAAGTCAACTTAATTCAACGTAATTGGCAAGTTGATTGTGATGTAAAGTCGGGTGCGGCAGGACATGTTTTCCACGTTTCCTTAGCTTTCACTCTCGAAAACAGGGAATGAAAGAAAGAAGAGGCATCCTTCCGCCTTTCACTTCCCTTGCTCACTCCACGGCGGAGTCTGTGGCAAATAAACGTCCTTTCCCCACTCTCAAGTCAAAGAACTCAGCTTCCTATTCCAGCATCGAAGCCTACACACACAACACAACTCGCATCCCATCACATCCCATCACTATCACTGCACGGAATGCCTAAAAGTAATTGTTGGACTGCCAAAAATAAAACTCGACTACTGCTTCAGCAGCTCAGTTCACTTACCTTAGCAGTAACTGTCGCTTTATGCCATTGTAAAATATTACTACGTATTCCTTCTCTTCCTTCTCACAACACTCTAGACAAAGTTAAACAAAGAGATTTTGAGTGGCATTTGAATTCAAACTCAACTCTTAGCAATTCCATTCCTTTAAGTTAAGGAAATCTAAAAATCTCAGACAAGCCCAAATTGGAGTCGATTTCCAAATAGGCAGCTGGCTACAAATACAATTATATATTCAGCACGACACGAAATCTTTAATGGAAACCCAATTTTTGCTAGAAGCTTGCTAACCCAGTTCCTGTGCATAATTACGCACCTTTAAAACCTCATTTAACGTTAAATCTTACAGGCCTTACACATACGTCTATTTTAGCATTGGCATATTTTTAATCTACAAAAATCAGTAGATAATTGATTTTCGAACTTATCCCATTCAGAGTGGTGTAGAATTACTATTATATTATTATTCCAAACTAAAGTGTATTGAATTTTCAACAAAGTTTTTACAGATGTATTACTAGTTATTTAGGATTTCTGCAATAGCATATTATACCCATCGTAAATGCTCTAATATAGGCCCCGGCCTATTCAGTGACTAGGACTAAAATTGCCCGGCCTTAATTAGAGACGGGCTACTACTTAAGTAATTACTAATAGAGACTCACAATTCAAAAACAAAATAAAATTCACAAATTTTAATATTACTTCGGTAGGTCTTCCATTTTAAATTTGCGTTTTCTTATAAATCGCTGTTTTCAGAAAACTGCGGTATGCAACAACGTGAAAACTTTGTTGGCTACGTTATTACCCGGTCTTTATTAGAGATTCTGTCAAATTAGTGAGAATTTTGAATTTACCCCGACCTTTATTTGAGACCCGCTTTATTAGAGCATTTACGGCATGCCTAAGTAGAAAACTTATACAGACAATATACTTGCCAGAGAATTTTTATCAAAAATAGTATACATAGTGGCGGATGTACAATATACAAAAACTAAGATATTTATGGATTTGAAGATAGATTTTTTACAGGAAGTCATTTTTCCTATACACATGACCTTTGATATATGCGAGCAGTTGGATATTCATACACAAATCGTGTTTCTCGGTTTCTCACCTGACATATGAGATTCGGATATTAGGAAGTTGTGGTTCTACTTAACAACCCATCACAATGACTTTTATGGACTACGACAGTGTCGACTGGTATTTAAGTGGCTTTCTATAATAAGGAATGCAAATAATTGAGCACTTTATGGCATTTGAATATTGTAGTATGTATATATAAATCTACATCGAGCATTAAGCAAGCATAAATTATGAGCTTGCTCACCATTAGATAGCCAGGTAGGTAGCTATTAAATATTCAATGTCATTTCTGCTGACTGTGCCATTAGGCTGATTGATTTTTCTTAGGGATAAATAATGTGTAGCAGGCAAGAAGGAATCAATACATTGATAAAGATAGGGACTGCCAAGCGGAGATAATACACCTACGACACGACTGGCACAAGAGAAGTGAATAGACGTTAACAACAGAGAATTATATTGGCATTTGACTGGCCACTAAATAACTATTCCTATAACCAATTCTTGCCGTAATCTGATATTGTTAGTGGGCTAAACAAAATCTACTGCACCTACTTTATGTACTGACATACATAATCAATGTTTATTGGTTATTGGAGCATCAGAGCATGGAAATTGGATATACCTAGGCGTATCTCTTCCCACATGCAACCAAAAATACATTTTTATTACAGCTCCTTCTTAATAGTTAAGTCGCCCGCTTAGTTCTGAGCCTGCCGCTCAATATTGATATATTATTTCTCTCTAAGAAATTTTACGATAAGTACATGCGCCATTATTAATGAGAACCTAAGGAGGAGATCCCTTCTCTTCCCACATAAATATAATTCGGCTGTCGCTATTTATTTCTGACTCGATCCACAATTATGAGACATAAGAGTTGAAGGTTAGGCATTAGCACAGGTATGCCATAGTTGTCGCCTGTCTTGTCTAGCATTGGCGTAGTCGTAGTAGCTGTCTAGCGTTACCAAAGTGTGCGCTCACGGGCGAATAACCTGCATTTCCCTCAGTCATCTCTTGACAAAATTGGAAATCCGAAAAGACATATTGCAATAGCAACACATGTGTCCAAATACAAAGGTAAAATCATTGTCGACAAAAGCATAAAAATGTCATTCATTATTAGCGGTCGACCGAACCATGATTGTCAGGAAATAAAATCAGAACCTGTATACGTATGAGAGAACAAAAAAAATCTCGCTGAAAAAACACTAAAAAGAAAAGTAATACTGAAAACAGGTTTGGAAAATATCTTAGGAATATGGATATCGGGCTTTTCAGTCAATAAGACTTGTGACCTTTTGAAAAACAACATTTAAGATGGTTACTTGCTGTAGTTTATAGGTTACATACAGTGAGAATAGAAGTCAATCGGAGGCAAACAAAGTAAAAATTTAGCGCGAAGTCTGCTTAAGCCATCTCGCACACTAAGGATTTACTTGTTCATTTACTCCCTTCATTCTGTTGGCAACTGTTGTGTGTTCTGTTGAG
>JABASI010001327.1:0-25966 GCA_019776505.1 Tomocerus nigrus
CCAGCGAGGAAGGCTTCCATAATTTATTAGGATAATGTACGATCCCATTTCGCCTGGAGAGTTTTCTATGTTCATTTAACAATTAAATGATGGACATACTTATTAATAGTACACTACTGTTATAGTATGTAATATTTTATATTTTTTATATCAGAATAATCAAAATTATATGATAAATCTTGAAATGAAAGAATGACAAAAAACATTGGGTCTTGGGTTATAGTCCCAGGAGATACTAATATCGTTACATGTTTTTCATCCTTGGACTAAGACATGGTTGATCGGCATGTCGTATGTAGTCATGTACATGTCCATGATACAACAATACAAGTGCAATTATTTTTATCATTGTAAAAACCTAATAAATATGCTGCTGTTGATTTCCCCGTTCTGTTATGTCCAAATGGAACTTACACGCTACAAGTGTGGTATTACCAAATGCATCAGAATTGACAGTTGCAGTTTGGTATGTGATTAATCCTCTTTCATCACTGATTATAATCATTACATTACCTATTTGTAATTTCTAAATTATAAATACTTGCGTATGTACATTCCATTAAAAATATAATCCAAATTAATAAGTGTCCGATCAAATGAGCCCCGCCCATAATAACATCCAACTGGGATTTAAGCCAGATTATTTGTAAATGCTGGGTTATGTAATGGATAATAAATTACAGCAGTTCTGCAAATATTATGTATGGGCTTACCATGTGCTTACGTTGTTTGAGATTAGGTTGACGCGGTTGAAATCAGAAGAGCAGATTCATGACAGATGGAAAACCATATGCAAAAAGTTTTGTATTTATGCGTTGAACCTTGAGTACGTATATAGCAATGTTCCGTGTTTCACGGTAAAAATCCTAATCATACGGGATAAACATGAATCATGAATATTGTTGCTGAACGTAATTATAATAGTACCGTAATTATAATAGCTCGATAGATACTAATAGATAGTTAAAGTTTAGTAAACCAACCATAACTTTAAATTCCTTATGTGTGAGTTTGTATTCTAGTCTACATAATGTTTACACGCTTATTGGGATTTGTGGTAGGTTCTCCAGATATGCATCACTCTGATAGTTACTCGTTACACCACAAAAACCATAAGATAAAAGTTTAGGAAAACAAGGAAAAATGTATTTAATAAGCTATGACACTAAATGCTAAAGAAATTTTAGCAAGTACTACATGCAATATTATTTTCAGCATTTCTTACCTCCTCATAAAATGAAAATAGCTATTTTCACTTGTTTACTTCTGAAATTGATTCATATTGGCAATTCTCAAGATTCGCAAGAAGAGGAAGAGGATTTGGAAATAGCCATTTTTAGTGCTGTAGGGGACAATAAGGTACACTATAACAGAGATATCAGATATTGGTGTTGGGTACATGTTATGTACATCTTTATGTACATACATAAATGTTTTTGATGAAAAGCAGAAAATTTTTCTATTTCTCTAATTTCCCTATAAAGCATTGCCTATTACATAGGTAATGCAATATTACATAATATTACATAATGGACTTTCATATATAGTACAGTTTTAAATTTTTCAAACTTTCCTTGGACATCTATAATTTATAATATTCTAGGCAATAACTGCAAGTGGAGCATCGGAAGTCGGTGTCAGACTTGGTAATGTAACACTTGAGAAGTTTTCAAGATTGCCTACACAAATCTGGACATTAATAAGGCTAGAAGACCGTAAGTCATACTGGATTTAATGATAGTTTGCATTTATAAAGAAACCGCAATCATATATCAGTTCATGTGGGATTTTACATTTGCGAAATAGTAGAGCTATAACAGCTTAATAACCATGTAACTGTGTCCGAATCTGAAAGCTTACAATCTTTAATGAAACATCCAACGTGCAAAGAGCTTACACGACTTTTATCGTTGTCCAAAAGTAATTTAGGTACCTTGAGCGTAACTATTTATTATACCAATCTATTATCCATCAGGTGTAGACTCAGACATGGTGGTTGAATTAATTGCAAAAGAAAATGAGCAAAACACACTGACATCCTATATAAACAAAGGAGCGCATTCTTACAATCAATGGGAAGTTTTAATCACAATATTAAAACAAGAAACATATTTTCAATTGCGCAATCAACGAAATTTGAAATGCCTAAACAATATGGACGGGTCAGTAATGATTTCCAGTTGCTTCTGATACCCTTAATTAAATATAATTTTTTCATAATGCAAAATTACCACTTATATATTTCCAGAAAATTGTTTTACTCTGTATGCGATTACTCAGCTTTGGGCCAACTCTGGAGTCTGAAACGAACAAATTGAATGCTCCGAATTTTAATTTTCATCAAAATTAATAATAATTACTTTGGAATGTTGGAAATAAAGGCAAAAATGTGTGATAATTGCATCTGTTTAATATCACCTATTATGACCTATATCTTTTCAACTGTGAATAAATTCGTTATCGGTGTCGTTTCAAATAATTATCCAGGTTGACGAGTTTTCGAAAGATGTTTACCTACTTGGGGATAAGTATCACATGTATATACATGTGCGGGTAAAAGTAATTAGGTATCAACTTTCTCAAGTGTTTTGGCAATGTCAATTGACAAATGCAAGTTGAAAAAAGCTTTAAAACTGTCACTTTTATGGAATTATTAGCAATGAGCATATGAAAAAGGAAATATCAATTGATGCGTAATATTTATCTTATTTTAGCCATGCATTATGCCTTCAAGGGTTTTTTGCGACTATTTTTGTAAAAAAAATTTGTCTGATCATTCACTCTTTGGGCATGATTTATTTAATTCCTGGATGCTACATGGGATCCTTGGTGCGTTGTAATATTATTTGTATTTTTTGAATTGCCTTTTAATTTCGAAAGTGTACACAAGTAATGTTGCTCTATACATGATAAAAAAGACTGCTATTTTGAAAGAATTGAGTGAAATATCAAGTGAATAACGATATTTTATTCATAATCATCATCACATTCATAGTCAATAGAAACAATCTCGAACTTTGTGTTTTTAGCATTCGCCTAGTAGTAATAATATTTGTATGTATTGATTAGACTTACCTTTACATTAGCTAAATTACATATTATTTAGTATTACAGCTAACAGTACACGCAGTTGACTGCGTTTCAGCATTTTACACTACTCATAACAATTTTAGTGTGTCTTCAGTTTAGCATTCACAATTCACTTTAAAAAATGTGAAGAGCTGATGCATTTTTCACTTACTCTAGATGTTTTTAATTATTTAATAAATGTTTTTACCTCCGTGGTTGTGTTATTAGTTTAGTAGCCTCGTCCTTACATTAATCGTGTGAAAAATCTTCATTTAAAATTGTTTTAGTAAATTACAATTATTATTCATCTCGAGTTTCACTTAAAACTGAAAAATAAACAAAGAAACTGTATTTAGCCATTTCTATTCATCTACAAAAAGCAATCACAATGTACATACAAAGAGGCTACTACTAATAACAGTCAAAGCAATCTAAGAAAAATATTTTCTAGTTTCTAAATCATAGAGTAGGTATTGCAAGGTTGAGTAGTGGTTTTCTAATCTTATGTAAAGTAAGGCAGAGCAAATTGTACACAAATTCCCAAGGTCCTGCTCCATAAACCAACAGAATTAATATGAAACATGGAACACACTGGATATTTATCCCTCGATTACCAATTCAAATTATTTTCAATAGCCAAAGCGTCTGCAAACCAATTGGCTTTGCTTTTAAATGTACTTTGTGTGTAATCATCTTGTGACTCGTATTTTTAGCAAGTGATAATTATTCAGTCCGTTCCAGTTCCAGTCTACTTCGGTTTCAAGAGCAACTCCTTATGAATTTCTATGTTCAACTTTGTATTTCGTGAAATATTATACGACAAGAGCTAAGTCATAACACTATTACTAGAATAACACTTTAAAGATTACAATAATTAACGTTATTATTATTGTTGCTAGTACTTTTTAAATGTTCTAAGTGACTAGTTTTGTATAGGTACATAAAGTTTTTTTTAAAGTTCTACAGAATAATATACACAATTTATGCCGCTTCTTGTGAGAAAATTTTCCTACTCTTACTGATTATAAATTATTGTGTTATTAGAATTATGGATTATTTCCCTTACAGTATTTATTATAGGTTAAAAAATTGCACCTGTCCTGTCTTAGTTTGTATTGTATGTAGATATAGAAATTTTACACTCCATTACAGTTTACGTTGAGACAGCACAAATAAAAATATTACACACATATTTCAAAGACCTCAAAATAGATATACGGAAAGATCAAGACTAATCTAGCAATAGGGTTGAGTTTATATTATATATAAGGAAAGATGGGAGCTTATATACAGAACCATGATGCTTACAAAACATTTCTTTAATACAATCATACCTAATAACTTTCTTTTTTAATCAGGCCTATTTCCTTGTAGTAATTATTGACTGTCATGCCTAAAATCTACATTGAGTTGATCATAATATAAGTATAGCTAATTTATTTCCTTATTTTTACTATCTGCCCTGTACTTTCTACTCCCTACATAACAATCCTATTTATTTTACAATTGATTATTGGTAATTTGTCATTTCAACAATTAAAATTCATTATAATGCAAGGGAATCTTTTGTAAATCTGTACAAAACAGATTACTATCTCTCTGAATCTACTTTTCTCGATAGCATCTCAATGTACTGAAAATCTTTGAACTGACAATACAACCAAGCTTTAGCTAAGAATAATATCAATAGATGATTACGATTCTAAAGAATATTATTTTAATTACTAGTACCAACCTACGTAAATAAAGTATGCATTTTTAGCATAAGATGTGTTTTGAAAGTAAAACATTAGGTTTTCCATATGAATTCTATTTTATTATAGATTAATTTTCTAATTCCCTATCTATCACTATGTATGCTCTAACAAATTGCATTTTTCTCTCTCGTCTAACGATATTTTAATTGTAGAATTCCATGAGTGTACTTTTACTTCCTCTAATTATTCAGTACATTTAATCGCACCACGCACTATCACTGGACATTAATGTCATGCATAATTACTTAGTATTAATTGTACGTCAGTGTACTGTGTTATTTTATATAAAGTATAAGTAGTAGTTTCTATAACGGATTCCATCTATCTCCTTATTAGCCAGTATGAATTTTGGTCAATTGGTTAAGTAAATTGGATTGGACAATTCTTTTCATCTTATTGTTAGCTATGTGAGCTGAACAAACTAATTGTAAGCAAATTATAACCGTCCTTGGATTACATTTTAGGTAGGTATAGCTATTTTACTAACTTAGTGTACATTAGATCGCATTTTCACTTGTTTGCATTATTTTGTTTACATAGCTCTTCCCCTCACAAAACCTTAGTATATAGCTATGCGCTTTGTCCAATTAATAAGATTTGCTAATTTCCTGTGTTTATTTGTGCTATTTCACTGTCTTCGTGCTTAACATAGCCTAATAATAATAGTATTTAGTATAATAGTGTTCTATAGTTTAGGTAGGCAGAAGTGGTATACACAATCATGTTATTCTATTGTGAAGTTTGACTCATAACTCAATAGAATGTCTAATCAATTACACAATAACAACGTAAAATAGCAAGAAGCTTTCGACTTTCTGACTCAAAAGAAAGAATAAATGAATTTTTTATGAATGAATTAAAATGCTCAAACATAATTACATGTACAACTGAACTTTGATTAGATTGCTAATGTAAAATCAGTCTTAAACCCTATCCTTGTAGTCGACGCACATTGTAAAAGTGATGATTTGAACTAAAAAATAAAATTTGTGATTCGGATGCTTTGAGGATTGGATTTCCTGTACTTCTATGTAATTCAAATTTCATTTGGCACTTATCCTTTAGGCCTTGTGGTTCTCTCCATTTTATTATTACGCTATAGAATATGACGTCTCTGTACTCTGCTCGAATAAAGTGAATTTCTCCTTGTACTGAATTACAGTGTTACGTTTGTCTTTATGTATAGGGAAAGTCATAAGAGAGGAGTAAATAGCGTTACTCATCAGCAAAGTTAAAATCAGCATGTGAGTTGGGGAAAATGAAAGGTGGCTTGTGTTAGTGCTCCAATTCATTATCTTCTTCTTCTTCTTCTGTGTACACTGTAGATTAGGGTCATTGTGATTTAAGTAAGAATGTCAAATAGAATCCCCATCCTCTCTATGCAAATTGTACATTACTATTTGCTTATATTTTGCTGTTTAATTGGATTTGGCATAAACGTTGCACTTGGTCGATTGTAATTAAGAAGCCCCTTTTGCTAAACCGTAGTTTAAATGTGCAGTGCGTTTTATTGTGTAATGTATATGCACGTTGTCTAAGTACGTAAATAGTAGCTCCATGTGCTACTAAATAGAAACCCTTAATTTTGTGTCACACACAGAGAGACCAACTTGCTTTTTGTTCAGTTGGATTTAGGATTTGCTTATCTTTATAATAGTCAAAGTATTAGACTAGCTGCCACGCTCCAGACTCTGTGGATTAGCATGCGAAACTGAATTCATGATGAGTTCCTTGGTTTTTGTAGTTACACATAGTGATTAGCTATATTATTTCCTCGAGCACTTTACGTCTATGCGCAACCTCTCTACTAATAATAATCTTCTACGTAGAGATCCTAATACATAATTCCCATTAAACTATTTAACATAAGAATAGGAGGATAGATACGTATGTGTACCACACTAGACAATAATAACGTTAGAAATATCTCTATAGTAGTTCACTTACTGGCTACACATAACTTATGGCTAATATTATTAAGTTACCCTTATTATGTATGTAACAGTATAGTATAATAACGTATAGTATTATGTATAATGTATGTAAATAGATTAAGTGTGATAGTAAAATTGTAAATAGAGTTTGCAGTAAGAAATAGTATAATATAGTATGTAAATGTATACCTATTTATCTATTCCTCGTCGCTAGCACAGATTACAATAATATTATTACTATTATCCTTATACATCTTAAACTTACTATCTTAAAATTTACGTGGTTATTTTTTGTGAGTTGATTTTAAATAGCGGACTCTCTGTTGCGTTCTTCATCTGCGCTGGAAGCAGCGCTGGAAGCGCCACAAATATGCATTTCGATTTCCGCAAGTCGATGTTCAACTTCCCATTGCTGCTGACTCAATTTTAAGCTTAGAGTCGCATTCTCCGTCTCGAGAGTAACGAGTCTTTCTCTCAGCCGCCGAATTTCTTGTAAAAGGGCATCAGGAGGGGCGTCGTGAAGGCCTATATGACTTGTACTTCCTGCCGAGCCGGATAATCTTCTCACTACAAATATAAATTCATTCTTTTTTATATGAGAGCATCCAAAACATACATCGTCCATACAAAATATAAAGAAAGAAAGAAAAAAACTCTTTCTCCTTTCTCCGTCTATACATTGAGAGTTGAGAATTGCTTGTAGCGGTAGGGTGAGTAAGAGAGGGAAAGAGAAGAAGAAAGAAGAAAATAAATAGGCTATACTTAACTAGATAAATGACAGAGTAACAATAAGGGATTTATTAGCTTAAATTAGCTTAGTAGCTTATATAGGGAGCATTTGTTGTTGTGTGTGCGGCTTACCTGACGCAGGATGAGGTTGATGCTGTTGAAAGAAGACATGATCAGCGGAGAGTGGAGAAATGGACAAGGCAGGCTCGTGGTCCATCGGCACTTCAAGATACGAAGGGGTAGCTGTTTGTGCGAGCAGATTTGCTGGAGACAAGACAGTGGCAGTGCTCTGGGAGGCCATCGTACTGCACCGTCTCTCACTGACCGAGTCATGGGATGTCACGCTGGCACCTGTCCAATCCAATTACAAATTATCATCTTTTACTCGATCTGCCTGGATGAAAATGATTCGGGGATGCGATGCCAGGGAACGGACCAAAAGCCACTCTCACACAAACACTCTTCACTATTCTCATTCAATGCAAAGGACATTAGAGAGAAAGAGCTACTAGTAGTAGTAGTATCCTCTTTTCTATATTCATCTAATGCTTCTTCAAGACATCTCTAATATCCACTACTTGTCTTCTACTTAGTTTGCAAGTAATGTAACTAACTCTATTACATTACATTATATTGCCCTACGAAATGTTACGTTACAATACATAACATCACATCGCATTGCATCTTTTCCAAAAATTCTAAAGAACCTCCTCTTCTTATTCTAGTACAGATAGTAGGTACATGTGTTTCTTCTTCTTCTATAATATTACTACACTTACCATCGTCAACAGTACATACTTATACTTAGGTCTCGTACCTATGTAGATTCATTCCCCCCTACAGCATCTTTTACATTACTGGATATCTGAATATAAAAATTCTCTCGTCTCGTCTTGTCTTGTGTTTGCTTTTACTTTAGTTTTTCTCTTTTTCACTAATGCATTCCTATACTATGATAACTAAGTATGTAAGACAAGGGCTGATAAAGAAAAAGGAATAGTACGTATGTATAAAAGGAGTCAATGCAATAATGTGTGCAGATAGGGCAAAGGCATGAGTTAGCTCACAGACTTTCTCTCTCTCTCATACTTTCTTCAACATAACGTAGGTATTTCCCACTAAAATAAATACAAGAAACATGCAGACACATTAGAACACTACTCCTTTCCTTTTTCCCGTTTTACTCTGAAGTCTCCGCCACGAGTTCACTATCACATTTTCTATATATATAAAGAGAGAGAGAGAGAGAGAAAGAAGAAGGAGTCAACTTTTCAAGTACCACAACATACAAGAAAATGTTTAATCGATGCTACTTTGGCATTGCTTTCCTTTTCTTTTGGCTAGACTTTCTTTTCTCTTCAGCAATAGCATAACATTACATTCATTCTTTCAATATTATCATATGTATTATTACAGAAGGGGAAAGCGAGAGATGTTGATACTGAAACAGATACTCTTTCTTTATCTTTCTCCCGTTTTTATGCTACCGCCAAAGCCAAACCAAACCATGCACTACTTTCTCTACTCTCTACTGCTACTACTACTCTATTTTCTGACTACTACTAGTAGCTACTACTTACTTACTACATATTACTACTACTACTGTTGAGACTCTTTTACGTACTACGGAAAACTATAACGAAAAGGAAGGCAAGGAACTGTAGCATCAACGACATCGGCAATCCAGATCAGAGCCAGACAAGAAAACACAAGACAAGTCACCAACAAGAGAAACTCTAACGCTCAATGTATAAGTAACCATTGAATATGAATTCCTACGTACGTAAAAGTCAACTGTTGTCGTAGACTCTTCTACTATAGAAAGAGAGAGAGAGAGATACATATATACGTACTAATATAATATAATAACTGAAGAAATATCTACAAACACACTCACAGAGACTCATTGGAAATAGTTGTAATAAGAAGAGAAAGTTCTTTTATATTTTATTCGGGCTACGCTCATATTCTCTCAGCTCACCACTCAACTCACAAATTGTGAAAATATCCTAACTTTGGCTAAATTGCCAAACATAGACTTTGCCTTCCTTTTTCTTTTACTAACTCAATTTACAACTTTTCTAAAATATATAAGAAAACAAATGATATCGAGGAGGTACGGAAAATACTGACTTTTTCCTTCTCATAATTATTAAATAGCTATCTACAAGGCACGATATGTATGCCATCATTTTATATGTAAACATTGTTAACTGTAATACTGAGTGAAGTGAGCGTTCCATTTATGCATGATCATCTTAATGATGAGAACTGGCTGAGCATTCCACAAAAGTACGGATATATTTCCCATAAATAATATTTACGTAAGCATAAGTTTATCCTGGATGTGCTAACAAAGATACCTACATTTGCATTGCAATATACAGGTATATACCTACATAGCTAAATAGTATAAAGAATACTTTCGGTTTTCACTGTATTACTAGAATCTCTTGTGAAAAAGTAATTAGAATCTGGAGAGAACATAATAAAAGTTGTAACAAGGCACCTACAGCTTCATTTGTTAGCAGAAGTCGATGAGAATGAATGGAAATAATTATTAATTTCTGAGGAACTGTTCCTTTTACTTGGATTCTGATGAGATTTGATTATTTTGTTTGCAGTTTTAACTAAAGCACCTAGAACTAACATAATAACATCTATAATATAATAGAGATAACAAACGGAGAGAGGAAATCCAGTTCAAGTACACAGAATACTAGGAACAAGTCAAAAGGGGAAAACTTTTCTAGAGTGAGACAAAGTTAAGGAAGAAACACTCTGAAAGGACGGCATGGCATGGCCAACTAACGAACATGTACCTAAGGATTACTTATGCTAGTTTCTACGGAAAATAAAGAAGAATATAATCAGGGAGAGACAGCAGAACAGACAAGAGAAGATGAACAGGGAGAACAAGATTTTATCTGCACAGATTCCCAGATAAGGAATATACGCATTGCAAATTAAAACGAACCAAAAAACTTCTACATGATGAAAGGGAAAGCTAAAAACAAAAGAGTAAGTAGAAGTAGAGAAAATCCAAGTACAATATTTTACATTTAAACAATTTACAAAACTATGCATTGGGAGCATTATATAAAAAAAGAATACAAGAATATTTGTAAAGGAAGAATTTCAGAAAATTACAGTTCACTGAAAGATCAGAATTTTCACGATAAAAACAAACATTGTTCAAGAAAATTGTTTAAGAGGAAACAAATCACAGAAAAGTAAATAGATTTGTTATTTTTCCGCTCTAATGAGAATGAAATGAGGAAATGATGATACTTAATGCTAGCAATTTATTCGGAAGATAGATGCAGAGATTTCTTGGATTTATTTGAAAGAGAAAAAAAAAGAAGAAGGGTAGAAAAAAGGCGATGAAAGGAGATCAGGTGGGATGATAAGATGATTACGTGTGGGTACAATATTAGTAGTGGAGCTACCTGAGGTGTAGAAGTTGATTTTGGGCATGAGACCCGTCTTGTTGGATTTGTCTTCTTCAGATGAGTGGAGACTGGAATTGGATGTGGCAGAATTCTGGGCAAGTGAGGGCAACAGAGGCTTCTCGGGCTCCACTGGACTCACCCACATCTCTTCCAAAGGCACTTGACCTTTTGACTCTACAAGACCTGGTGTTGAATTACTTCTGCCCAAAGCAGCTGCTCGCATCATCCAGTCGAATTCGAGTCGAGTCGTGTCGAGCCATTTCAGTGTTTGTTTGCATTTTATTTTTTTGTGTTATTGGATTGCATTCATTGCATTTTCCCACAAACAAATCGAAACGGATAGGAAAAAGTGGAATTTCGAGTTTTGTTTTTTGTTCCCGAAGCGAATCGATTCAATTCAATTTTGAGGAGGAGCAGGCAGCAGTGAGCGGAGCGAAGGAGAAACGAGTGATTGTGTGTAGTGTGCAGCGGGCAGAGAGACAGAGAGAGAGACAGAGCGCAACATGGCAGCCCAATGATTCAAATTGAAAATAATAGACAACAAAAATAATCGTTTTAGCATTTAATTATTTTCTACTATCCTAAAGAGAAACTATAGAGTCTTATGCTAGATACGAACGAACGAACACTTTTTCTACACTCTACATCTCCCTACTATACTCATACTTCATTAAGACACACAACTAGGTACTATAATATTATAGTACTTTCACTATCAGACTTTCTAACATCTAGAGCAGACTCCTTCCTCTCAACAAAAAAACACGACAAACATGACGAAATTATAATTTTCTAATCAATCTTCCTCTCAACAACCAAAATATAAAAACAAAAAATTAATAAGTTTTCAACAGAATTCAAAACTCTACAAGGGACATGCAATTATAAACATGCACAACTACGAATATAAATATCGCTCATAATATGCACTGATCTTAAATGTATATTTTCGTACTAGTTTAATACACTACTACTTACTTTTGTATATAGGTATAGGTACTACTGTTGATACACATTCATAGGACCAGTACAAAAACAAATTATTAAAGCTATAGGTCAAAACTAATGTAAAAACAGTACGTAATGTACGTAGCCACAAGACAAGAAAAAGACAAACGTTTAAAAAGTCAGTCTCTCTTTTTAAGAAAAACATTAACCTAAAACAGACAGAGAAGTTCGAGAGAAAGAGTTTCAACGAGAAAAGAAAAGACAAAAGAAGTGAAAAAGTGTGATAAAGGGGTTTAATTCTAGTCCAAAGAAAGAATAAGATATTTTATGGGCAAGTTCACCTTTCTCTAAAGGAGCCTTCTTATATTTTTCAAGTCTTTTCACAGCTATTGCTTCTAGACGAACTCGAGCGGCCGGGTATTCTTTGAGAACGTCCCACATGTCCGTTTTAGACAGGACGAATAAATCACTGTAGCCAACCGATCGAACGCTCGCCGTCCTTCGATTCCCTATATTTATCCAATTTAACCACAAATTCAATTTTTAGTAAGGATTACCTTTCAAACTCGCTAATGCTCCACGGCACAATCATGACACGATCATATCCACTTCAACATATCACCACCAAAAACAATGCCAAATCCAATTATTTTTCCCACCCATTTCTCATGCGATAATGCAACATCTTTCCACACTTAAAGCGCGTTCCCATTTAATTATACATTTTTCTGCTAAAAATCATTTAAATCACATCTCATGCATTTACGTTTTCTTTCAAAAGAAATCAAAAAATGTCGTTTACATAGCTTTGTCACTTTTTTCAATATTGCAACCAAAGTTGAGAAAAACACCAAATGAGCATAGGCCACGGTCACATACAATTAGCCTTAGAAAGCTATAGTTTGAAAACGTAAAAAATTCTAGGCAAATGTTTGTCACTGTAGTGCAAATGACCTCAGAGGGGCATGGACACAGCGAAAGCCAAACCTCGCAAAAGTACAAAACACATTTAAGGTACCTTAAAACTCTGTCATGTAGTCTTACCAGAGACCACGATTGTGTGCAATTAAACGCTACAGTAGTGTTTCAGTACAGATTATTGTGGTTATTGTTACTGTTATAGTGTCAGTCATCGTTTAGGTACATTGTAATGTTCTAGCGTAGTGAACCCACTATAAATTAATCACTGTGTTCATTCTCATCATTCTACAGATATGTATTAATATACCGTAGGAGTATGTAGGTGGACATGTTGAAAAAGAGGAGAATGAAAATAGGAAAATATTGATTTTAAACTTTACAGTATCTGTAGATCTACAGTATGTTTAAAAATTACTTAATGACATCCCATACCTTCTCTTTCTCAATGCAAACTTCATTTGAAACGTTCATGACCTTCACCAAAACTAATAGTGTTTTGTGGAAATTATTTTTGTGCATTTTAATACAGTACGACATAATTGACATAGTTTGTCTAGTGAAAGAGAAAGTTGTATGTCAAGAACTTTGTACTACATGCTGTATATTTAGAGTACTTTGTATAAAAGTGTTATTTCTAAAGTTGTGTACAAAATGTCGGTAAGTAGAGAAGGAGTATCAAGAATAGCTATAAGTACACAGCTTTTTCCATTGTGTACAGACATACCTTATATTATAGCCATTACATTTAGGTAAGTAGGTATCTACATTACTTTACAATAAGTACATGAATGCACTTTGGACAGATGTTAGAAATAGAGACGCGATGTAGTGTCCCTATTTACTTTTGGGAGTATGTCTCTGTCAGATCAGATTTGCGGACAAAATGACAATGACAGAATACATTTGGGCTCCTGTGTAAACATGTAATCGGATAAAGGAAAGAAGGATATAAAATAAAATCTGCGAGGGACATTTCTTTATTATCCAATGCAGGAGTAGTACATACTTAGTAGCACACAGTGAGGATGGAGGGACATGCATGGCCCCATTATTATCTCCTTTTCTCTCTGTCTAAGTATATTCATGTATATTTATGTATTCACAGAGAGAGAGAGATTTATAGACTTTTTGTGCGTATGGTGCAAATAATCGTATGAGTGAATGACAAGTGTGTAGTTTAGTTTAGAGAAAGAGCACGAGACACGAGGCAGAGCAGAACATCTAGGATAGGAAATGCTTTTCGCATAGTGCCTTGCCTTGCCAGTTACCTGCAGTGCCCATGTTGAGTATAGATATTTCTCCAAAGTAAGAACCGGGCTTTAATGTCGCTAATACGGTTTTCCCGTCGTCAGCCACCACTTGCAGTCTCCCTCTGTTCACGATGTACATCTCCTTCCCTACCTCTCCTGAAATTTAACATAAATATTTCAATAAGAATTTAGAGTAAACTTTTCTATCTGCAAATAAGGGAAGTCATTATTAACAAAACTTATCTCATTCTGTTAAAAGCTGTGTAAATGCTGTAAAATATTATTATACTCAACAATTACTACACAACTGATTGTTCATTGTACAACTGTAAATACAAACTTTGGCTATCTACAAAACGATTTTAGTTCTTCTAAGAAAGTACCTGTAGAATAATTAAATTATAGCAATAAGGATAATTGTAGCTTTCTGACATGATGATGTCAAAAATAAAAGGAGTTGAACAATCCGATTTATTTCAGTCATTTCAATCAAGCATATCAATAATAATATAAATACATGGAGTGAGTAGTATTATGGGAGAAAAACCGTTTTCTATTTAAGTTAGGATGAATGTAACTGAGAAAAGATTAAATGAATGAGATAAAAGAAAACAAACCTTTGCGACAAATGTAATCCCCTGGAGAGAACAAGACAGGTCTAAGCCTAAGAACGAGCTCACAGAGGAAGCCAGCCTCGGTGTTTTGAAAGATTTCCACTCGTCTCAGGGTGTCCAGGTGCACATTGATCGCGATTTCCGCCTTCAATTTGTCTGCATCGAAAATATGGGGAAACAGATTTCTCAAATATTAAATCCGTCCGTCCATCGAGTAATCTATCATCTACTCTACTGCTCTACTTTCAAAAAAATCCAGTACAACACAACTAGCAACTTTTTATTGTTGTGACTAGATTATGCAAAAATCTTATTTTCAAAAACCTTCCTCAAAAATTCATTGTAAGACATAATCAAGGTATATACTACAGTATTATGTGTGTCATGTGCAACTTACCCAGAGAGACTAAGTATGAAAAGTATTAAAGTATTAGAATTTTAGTGCTACAACCCATTTCAGAATGCCTAATGGTTTAGATATCATGACGTAAGTAGAACAATTTTTAACCAAAGATGGAGATGCATTATAGCACAAGTTTTCTTGTATGAAGCCCACTTGAAGAGAAGTATAGAACGAAGATTTAATAATTCAAAATTAATTCTAATTACTAAGGAAAAGGCTACGCTCCTGGATCGTATCAGAAATAATTTACTCTCTATATAGTAATTCTACGCTTGCGAAACTTGTTTTATAGTTCATCTGGCTCCATGTACATGTGTTTTGCGTAGTAGAAAGGCATTAAATATAGGACATAAATTTCCTCAAAAATACTACACTAGCTCAGATATAAAAATATACTTCCTCTCATCTCTGTAGTAGTATCTCCTACAGAAAAGGCTAAATTTTTTACCTTCTCCTATTTCAAACGTCTCAAATCTCAAAAGAGCCGTTAAACTCAAGGAGAATGCTCTACTAAAGGATACTTAGATCTACACTAAATGAGCAGTAGTTGATTCTCAGAAACTTCCACTGAATTCTTCATAAGTTCTATTTATAATTTTACTGTTTTGCAACGTTAGACTGCACACTTCATTTATTTTTCCAACTGAACTTGATACAAATAGAAATTACATCATCATGCTGTAATAGTAGTAAGTAAACAACTAAATAAACTATATAAACCACCACCACCCTACCCTACACGTTGCCCTAATAAATCCTTTCAGTAATAACAACATCATTTATTATTAACCATATTAAAGGATAGATGAGATTTCAAACATATATTATTATACTATTTGTATTCCTCTCCATACGTACACAACATATCCAACACATAAATTAAATAAATTAGCTGTAGACCCTGAAGTGAATTCAGATGAATCGTTTTTGTTATTTTTTCCTGCTACCAAATTCCGTTGAAATGCCTTTTCATTGTAGAAACATATTATTTATAATCATTTCATTTCCGATTTATGAAAGGTACTAGTGTACCTGACACCTGACCTATTGTGTTTTTTGTCATTAGCCATTTAAAAAAAACCAAACTAGTAATACGTAGTAGTTGTAACTACCTAGCACATATTTAGGTACTAGAACTAGAAACACGTTTTAAGCCAGGAATAAAGTTATAAGGCAGAATATTTGTACTTTGTTTAGGTTCGTGCACCCAAAATGCAATTTCTCCATTTATATATTTGGGTTAAATTCCTGCATTGGGATATGGAGGAAGAAGATAGAAAAATGGTGGTACAGTGTAAGGGATTCCTATAAATAATGAATTAAGTAAGCTCATCAAAGAGAAAGCACAGTGGAGGTAATAAGGTAAAGAAGAGCAAGGTAATAACAACAGACTTTATGCGAATGGAATCTATTGCTCTGTAAGATAAAACTGTTAGGAAGGAGGAGGATAGCCGGTTGGTAGTTGGTAGTAGCATTGGATAAAAGAGGAAACTAAGCCCACAAACTAACCATACGAACATCAGACTAATAATACCCATAACTGAGTTGACTACATTTAAACTGAAGGAAGAAAATGGAGAGAGAGCTCACATAAGCTACGCATAGCTAAGCTCCTCAACATTTCTAAAGAAAAGTAAAAACAGAGAAAACCGGAATAGCATGAAATGAATAAGGAAATTTGACTGAAATGCCATTTCAAGCTACGAAGGTTTGTGGCCAGACTAGCGTAGCCAAGGTAAGAGTGTAAGAGAGCTCACCATACCTGAAAAGAAAATTGTTTAAGATGGCATGCTGCACGCAAACTGATTCTCCGCTCTTTGTTCGCAACTGAATTCCCCTCTCTTTTCTCCTTAATTTTCTTTACTTTCTCCTACTTATGTACATCACTGTATGTTCCCTCCCTCCCTAGACTTACTTTATTTAGCTCACTTTATTTTATTCAAAGAAAACCGAACCAAACTAACTCTAAGCACTAAACAGATCCGTTTTTCAATCTACTACCAGTTAACATCTGCACAAAAACGCTAGCATTCCTAAATTATGAATATCCATCTGAAATGAAAGTAACAACAACAACTCGCCAAACAAATGCTCTTTCAATTACTCGTATACAATTTACTATGTCATTATCCTCTATCATTACCAAACGAAATTCTCAACAGATATTTTTTGTGAATACAATAAATTACTAGAAATAATAAATCTGATATAAAATAGCAACTCTACATTAACCTTCATCTATTATTAGCTTTAATAGAAAACATACATTAATCATTATTATGGCCTTCGTAGCTTGCACGTACTACATTGCTTCATGTATTTGTATTTCTATCGTGCCAATTTCTTTTGTGTTGACAAATCCACTACGTAGTAGATGTGCACACACAAGTGCAGAGGAACAGAGAAACTATAAGCAACTCTGCTCTGTTAAAACTCAGACACAAATATCTTGAGAGAGTAAAGTCCAAGTAAAACGTAGAAAAGGCAATCCCTTTGGGGACTAGACCAAGGAATCCTTTTTCCCACAGAGGCTTTTCCTCACCTGTCCGATTCCCTTGCAACTATTCTACAGAGATATTCTTAGCAACACCTCAAACCAATGCACGGCAACTTTACACATTTATCAGTAGTAGGGTGGCAAAACGACACTAGTACTACAGATAGATAGTGGTAGCCATCCAAAATCCACTCACTCAACACTATAACACGAAATAATACAAGAAATGCAGTTTTAAAGAGCATGTATGCTGTATCCTTCTCATCTTGTCGACTACTTTTCTCTTAGTTTAACACACTTGAGTAAGTTGAAGAGTCCGCCCAACTCTCATCTTCTCTCTCCACATAATTCACATTCGCCCACATAAATAGAGCATTGCCTCTTACACACTTTCCTCAACAACGATAATATTATAGCCTTATAGTTTATAGTTTGCCTAGAATATCCTTGCATTTCTCCACCAACAAATTCTTCACTTTCCTCTGGAAAATGAAGCGGAACTAACTTATTTGGTCAGATGAAAATCGTTTGCTGTGGCTTATTCCACTTCTTACTATAAACATACCTTGCTGCTTAGTTGTCCCTACATAAGTAATAACATATCCTTTTCCTTTACTGCTTTTCGGTTTGAACTGAATTACATTTATTCACACCACTACCATACATACCCATTCAATACACAAACAGAGAGACAGCATAACCTTGACAGTCAGTTTGGAATATACAAGGGACATTCGTGTGTGTAGTAGAAAAACAGAGAGAGAGACACGACAAAATTGGTTGTGTACCTAAATAAAACTTTCTTTATATTTAACCATGAGTCAAGATAAAACAGAGGTCTCTTAAAGTGAGAGAAAAGAAAATCCAATTCTAACCACGGCTGAGTAAAGCGAAGAGATGGCCAATAGAATCTCAACCTTTCCAACTACAAAGTGTAAAGTAAAGTAGAAAAGCCTATTAGAAAGGAGAATCGCAATTTGCCTTTGCGATCTTATCGCTTCCCAGATTTTCGGCCCTGTCCTCTTCACTGTCCTCCATCTCTTATTCCTTATCTCCACTTATTCTCTATCATTTTTACTTTCTCCCACCGTGTAAACCATTTGCCCGGTATCGGAATCCCTCCCTCTTCTTCCTTCACTTATCTATATACACAAAACACATACGTACTTCCCCAATTCCTATACTAACTATTCCTATTCTTTTTCAAAGTTTTAAATGTTTATCTTACTTCACAGTAACAGGGAATATACTAGACAGGATCCATCTATATTTAATTTCAATGCAACATACTCTCTGTTCAATTGATTTTACAAGCCACACTAAAAATGTTTCAGATCTTACTATTTGGATATATCCTATTAATAATACAGATGTCTTAGTTATTTCCTCCTTCTCTGCTATTAACACCAAAACGCAATGACCTCTGACTGATCGCCTGAACAAAATAAATAATAGAATCGTCTGCAAATTAAGTCTCCCATTGTATTAGTATATATGTATATGCAATGATTAGTCGTCTGTCTAGACATGGGTTATGAAAGCATTTCAATTCAAACAATTTCGATCAATGAATGTAATAAAGAAACTTTGTTGTGGCTGTAGACTGTAGGCGAGACTTCAAAGACTCTATCCATGATAAACATTTCTATTTCTGCAATTACAAAAAGTAGTACATAGTATGTTCCTTTATCTAATACACTCATACATTGAGAATTCGTCTACATTTAATAATGACGATGGTCAGTCCACATTTCAAAATTTCTCTGCTTCGACTACCACATAACAAATGATATTTTGAAAGCCGTCGTTGGTGGAATAGATGGGAAACCACATTATAAATTACATTGCCCCTTGTGAAAGAATTTATTTGATACTATAGGCTTTCAAATGCTTTTTGTTAAAGTTTATACAGAAAAGGCAATTGATATACAAACTGCAAAATTGAAGCCACAGATATTGCATACATAGTTTTAGAATATTTTCGCTAGATTTACGTATGCGTAATATTTTTCGGTGTGGGAGAGTTAGGGTTTAGTTCTACGTGGGTGTTTTGTATTTATTTTTATAGATATGTCTATAGGAGTAGAAGCGAGTATTGTGAATCAAGAGAAAGTATATGAGATGGAGTGGCATGTCACGGTTCATTTTATCTTAACCTTCTGTAGGTTGCCTGCATCACTTGGCTTTAATTAGCCTCCTAATGTTATGCCACGCTCTGTTTACTTCTTGCTCTGCTCATTCTTCCTTACTTCCCTGGCTGGGATTACGGTGAGTTAACTCTAAAATGGAGAACAATCAGGCACACTACACTACACTACAGACTCGAGTCTCATAAAGTACTACAGACCGGAAGAGTATGTATGCGTATAGCTGGAGCGAGCTAGAAAGAGCGAGGGAGAAAGAGAGAGAGAGAGAGAGAGAGAAAGGTTGGGAAACGGAACCTTAACTGCATTTCCTCTAGTCAAGTCAAGTCGACTCAACTCAAGTGTTGGGTGCTTATCGTTAGCTTTTATTTTATCACACGTCCCATCGTCATCAGTGCGACTATTATCTCCTATCTGTATCTGTACAAACAGTTTTCAACAAGACTTAAGCATTGAGTGAGTTGCAACGTTGAACATTACTGATTGTTCTCCTTTTCGAGTGTGGTTGAAGTAGACTGGAATCTCTCTCCACACAACCCTCAAAATCTGACTTACATTTCTATTATAGCCCAATCTACCAACAGTGTTATTTTATTACACTCATCACGAGATTCAAGAAGGGAATCTACGGGACTCAACTCACTCTTAAAAAATATAAACTACAATCTAAGAGCCACTTTAAACCGAGCTATTTATTGGCAACTGCATGTATTACTTAACAGGAAGCTACCTAATCTTAGTCTATTACATTCCCTGCTCTAACTCAAACATTGCCCATGCTTTCCATTTCGTCTCTTCTGTTATGCTAAAAGACAAGCTCTCAGAAATACGCTGTTTTATTTGATAGAAACGCCTACATGGAAACTTTCATACGCTCTCTCACTTTCTCTTCATTACAAATGTAAATACAAATAGAGAAAGTCATCACATTTGATTGTTATCTACTGAATTTACTTGATTATAACAACAATGACACTCGCATCAAACATTTTTATCCCTTTCATACACTTGATTTTTACTTTGTGCCTTTTTTGACGAATTATTGTCAAACTATTCTGCACAAGGCACTTGTTAGTATAACGCAGTTTTAAATAAATAGATCATTTCAACCAGGTAGTTTCAAACAGTTTCTTACAAATAGGTCAGTACTGGAACTAGGAAAGAATCTCTAGCACTTGGGATTTGAAAGTAGACAATCAAAGAAAACATTTCTCGAAGAGCGTAGAGATCTATTAAAAACTATTGAAATCGCCTAATAAAGCGAGAAAAGGGTGGTGGAGAAGAGAATTCGACTTACCAGGAAGACAGCTGACTGCTCTCTCCTCATCAGAACACTTTTGAGTCAACCACAAGTAGTCAAACCATTTGATCACTTTCACCTGAAGATAATTGGGCACTCGTCTCATTCTCATGTATGTTTTCACGCCATCCAGCTTGGCTGCAATCAAATAAATTAAAATTAATAGATTAAGTAATAGATATCGGTATTTTTAATATGACATTTTACAACTATTTACTTAGTTACTGTACAGCATTATTGTTAATTAAAATTACATCGTTTAATCATTAACATATGGATTGTAGCATCCCTTCGAGCATTAGACAGAGCATTTCTTACACAAGTAATGACACGTTTTTGTCTGCAGGGATTCGGATTACTAGCGTTATGTAATGTTAGTGACAATAACGTTACCTATATTGTTATACTATTTTATGTAATGGTAATTAGAGTAGAATTACGTTGTTGAGGCTCCTTTTGCAGAAAATAAGATAAGCTACCTCAAGTTTGAAAAAGCTTTGTGAGCAAATCTCTTTCAAGTGTTATTTAAGTGCTTATATAGGGTACTTTCATTGAACGTATTTGTGCAATGGTGAACAATGCACTCTAGAACACAAGCTACAACAACGCAATAAAACCCTACACCAAAATAAAGCGTATTTACACTACACGAGTTTATAATTCCATGGTCCGTTAAACACAATGTGCATGTATGTAGTTCGTCACTAGAGAAAGTGTCTCCTAGTAGTTTTTCGAAGCAATCGAGTAAAAAGCTCAATAAAATTGCATTCAGGGAAATAATATGTGCACACATGGATTCCATACAATGATGGTCTGTTGACGGAGAAAAAGGAGCAATGTAATTTGCAACAACTGCGTACATGAAAGTTTCTTTTCTTTCTAAGTTAGCAATATAATTTGATCACTCACGAGTAATTACATTCAACTTGAAATTCGGCTAGGCATTTAGAGTAAATCTTCATAAATGTCTTTACTTATCTGTGTAGATTAGATGGACTGTGAAGGATACCTACTACAAATAGTAGAGATATAGGAAATGTCCTATTAGAATGTAATTGTATTATTTTCTTTGCTCTTTTCACATACATCTATATATAGAGCATTAGAGATAAGAAGATTAAGGATCTGCCCATTTAGAGAATAAAAAACGTTCCATTCTTCTGTTAGTGTGTGTATTGTGTAATAATGGAGGATATACATAATAATATCCTACATATATAGGTAACAACAAATTTCCCTTGGGTATTTGCAATAAGTCTGACTTTGTTAATCGTGGCGTTGTGTGTGCAGAGCAATCAGGCTATCAACACTCTTCCATTCTTCAGTGACTATTAGTGGGAATATTGACCAGTGCAGTAGTAGGAGCATTTAGTGAAAAGTGTCAAGCTAAACGTTGATGCAGAGAGAGGCAGGGACATGATGACTACATTCAAATTGAGTAAATAAGTACTAATGCCAGTATGAACTAAGGATAAGTACGTATTATTCAATGTGCTGTTGTATACAGAGCTATTTTGGCTTTTCTATTTCACCTTGCCTTCGTTGTAGCTTGTTGGGCGGTGGTGGTGGAGAAGGGACGTTTAGTGAGAGATGATTTCATCGGAACTGCCATTCACATCACATCACATCCCACCAAACCACAAAGCAAGCCATCAACAGCAATCCAATGCAGTCAACTTAACTGCTGATATTTCAGCTTAGCCGGTAATAAAGCTTTAAGTGTGTTTCATTTATGTTCCTTGCTATTCAATGGACGTTTAACTGCTGAATGCCATTACATTACATTCTCTTCTAATGGCTATCTATCTACGTATGTCTCTCGTCTATTACTATGTACATATGTACATTAGCCACAATGCCATATCTACACAGAAAACTAATCGTAAGTGTGACAATTCTATTGCTATCAGACTTTTACAGAAACCCTCCTTCCTAATGTCTGCTTACCTACTTACACTTAATAGTTAGCTTAGCACCATTTATTACCAACCAATGTACACACACACGCTACTACTAGCATCCAATTATGGACATGTCCAACTTTCATTACTTTCTTCTGTCTTCTTCCCTGCTCCTTGTGTCATGTGTGCAATGTGCAACTGCCACCGTCATAGTCATGTCATTATTAAAGCATCAGCAGACACAGTGCACACACAACCTTTGCTACATCTGATAACTATCCTACTAATAATAATACTTATTATTATGTAATCCTACTATGTATACCATTGTATAGCTTCATACACAGTCTTTCTCGCTTCCATCACCAAAAATCCAATTAAACATTTACTAAGACTTATTACTTGATACGACTATCATATATTATCAACTTATTTTCTATTATTCCCTCCTTGCATAACTAGCACATGGATGATTGACATAAAGAAGTTCACTCTAATTAATTTCTAATACAAACTTACTCAACCACTAATACCAATGACAATGGAAGCTCTATCATTAATTTCATTCAGCTTACCCATCATGTCATTTTACCACTTACATCAGACAATTGCAACTACTATTTAGTTATGTAAGTACCTACTTAGCTAGTCAAGTAAAATAAGACGGCTAATAACCTTTGGCTTCACTCTCCCTCTAAGAGTTTGTATTGTACATCTACTATAAATGTTTATGTACCTACACAGGACAGAAATAAACGCAGAGTGCAATGGAAGTTAGTCCAGTGTAGAAATGCACAAATGTTTGTACGCTAAACATTCAGCGGGTGCAAAGACAACCTGTCTGTAGTAACATGAACACAATCAACTTTTCTGTCTAAATGTCCACCACGTCAGAAACAATGCTCGTGGTAACTAGATACACTAAAAACACAGTCTGTTACATATGCATGAGTAAATGCGACACGTTATCGATTTTTACCTGGTAAAACACAAACCACATTTGACGGTGAAAAGCACTGAGAGTGACATTGCCACATTCATTTTGCTTTTTTCCTTAATTTTATTTAATTCACTTTTCAAATGACATTTGTTACAATCATAATCATTCTTTGCAATTTCAAAATAGAATGAGTTTGATTCAAGGTCAATACAAATGTATTTTGTAGCATTTTAAATAAATTATACATATTTAACACAGGTAGTAGCTACCCTAGCATAGGTATTTCAATTCAACAGCTATGTGAGCTGTGAATGTTTATAAAACAGCGTGCCAGTGTTGGAAAGCCCTGTAGATCTCAAATGCTGATAATTACATCCAGAGAAAGAGAAAGATATCATAGATGGATAAGACGAAAAGAATAGAGAAGGAGCTCAGAGTGACTTAAGAGGTCTAAGTGTTCCTAGTACTTAAGAGAAAGAGGGAGTTTGAGTTAGAGAGTAGGCTGGTTGTGTAATGGGCCTATGTAATAGAGTAAAAGTGAGTAGTACCTTAAAAGAGTTGTTTGAGGAGGAGAGTAGTAGCCGAGTCCGGTGTGTCTCAACCACACAGACATAGATGAGAGTGGAGCTTAGGAAGGCATAATAATAAAATGAAAGAGCTGCTACGTGAGTATTTGTACAATGTACTCTAGAGAGAGAGAGAGAGAGAGGCTGATGCTGATGCTGGCTGAGTGAGACCGACTATACTATTTTACTATTTTATACGTACGTAGTGTAAGTGTGCCCTCATATGAGCACAGTAAAGAAGTCGAACATAACGTAAAGCTAACGCAAGAGAGCAATGTGTAATATAAAGTTGCAAAATATGATGGGACTCAACTCTGCCTCCCTTAATACTCCTATAACTAATATGTTCATATCACTCCGTAGTAGTAGTAGAGTAGTCGTTGTGCGGTGAAAGTGGTAAAGTACGTCTCGGATTTGGATTTAGAATTAGGTGACCAGCATTCACTGCCTATCCTCTTGCTACTAGTGAAAATACTCATCTATAGCACTTTCCCCAACATATGTAAAGGTATCAGAAACTGAGAGAGAGAGAGAAAGGAAAAGTCTCTTTTATTTGACTTAGAGCATCAGTGCTTTCCTTATATTACATTCCACCCATGCCCTGTCTTTTCGCATGGAGATAGAGTGAAACTGTGCTATTTCCCCACTCTTACATTTTTATGTTATGGACGGAGGCAGTGCATTGTTCATAATAACAGAGAGAAAAGACAATATGTATAAGTACTCAAACTACTTAAGTAGTTCAGGTACATACATATCCTTACTATTTTAGTCTATTAGGCACATACCTACCTTACCTACACATGCATGCATATTACATACACTCTATAGATTAGTTTAGGCTGTAGCACTTACATATAGAGTAGCAGTGTGTAAGTATAAAGGAGAGGAGAGTTAGATCAGAAAGTCAAGCCTCGGGCAACATGACGGTTAAACTACGTAGGTATAATAAATAAGTATGTATTAACTGGCTTTGTTAGACGAGTAGTATGTAGAGCCCAACAACGAAACTAATATTAGAGAAAATAGGAGAAAGCTATAAACTTTCAGAGCTGGGCTGTAAAAGAGGCTAGAAAATGAAGCTGAAGCAAAATATTTATACTTACGTCCACTCACACTACAAAAGCTTGACGACGAGACGAGACGACTTCTCACTCACACAACATCCACACACTAGTCAACCAACTACATCCTTTCACTCTTAATAACAACACGAATACATAAAGCTAAACTTAACAATAAGTACGCAGAGAAAAGCAAGAGAGAGAGAGAGAGAATAAAGGCTAACTCTCCACTCTCCTTCTACTACTACTAAAATCAGACTCAAATAAAGCCTAACACTATTATTTAGTATACACATAGTATTAGTACAAGTATGTCATTAAAAGTACGAGGAACAGAAGACAGTGTAAATATAACCAAATGACTAAAGTCCTTATGACAAAGATATTGTCTATTAAAATTATTATTGCTTGCTTCATATCATAGTAGAAGCGACACGGATATAATGTGGTTTACTTTAGTTTACCATTTGAGACCTT
>JABASI010001328.1:7902-25966 GCA_019776505.1 Tomocerus nigrus
GGGGGGGGGGGGGAATGAAGCGGCTATTTTGGGCCACGGCAATAGAAAGCAATTTTATGAGATCATAAAGTTGTCATTAGGATTTTAGTGGGCCATTAGAGAAAGAATTGTATTTAATTATTGAAGATGATTAGAGTATGCTGGTATAAAATTCTGGGCGGCTTTCGGGAAATGTTCGTTGGGCATGTTGGGAGTTTTGTCATTGATGGAAAAGTATTGGGTGGATGTGGATGTTTGCCGAATGATGTTCCGTGTGAATTGGTTAAGTGGTAAGTGCATTGAATTGAGTATCGGTTAGTTGGATTTTATGTAAGTAGAAAGTGTCTATCTAGGGATTGGGCGAGAGAGAGAGGCGAGTGTCGTTAGATTTGGCTGGTGGTGGTGGTTAGGAGTTCGGATCAATTTTTGAGTGAGTTCTCGGAGAGTAAGAATGAATGGAGGCTGGTAGCTGGTGGCTGGTGCGTGCGTGGCCAGGCCACTGTTGAGTATTCAGAGTGACTGTTGACACAAGGCTCTTCATGCATAATCTATGAGTATCCGAAGCCACCACAGATTATCATTAGCTCATGGCAGGGAGCAACAAGACTTTCTCTTTCCATTTCTCCGAATCCTAAATGCAAATTTATGTAGACAGAAGGGAGGGGAAGGGAAAGATTTCGTTTAACACCAAGCAACTCCGTGAGAGCTTTTGATCCTCCTCGTGACGTTTCCTCTTGTTTGAACTTTCTCCGCTGATGAAACATGCATAATATTTAAGTGCGACGACTATGTCTCCCCGACCCTCCTCCTCCTCCTCCTCCTCTTCCTCTTATCATCATCCTCTTGTTGACGAGCAACAGGCTAATCATTTTTTCTGTTATGATTGTCTGTTGCGAAATTACTTTGTGAATATTTGATGAGGTAGTTTAGCAGTTTTAATTTATCTTGATCGTAGCGTTTCAACTCTTCACTACTGGCACTACTACTACGTTACGACTTCATCCTCATCCTCAGGTAGAAACCTTTCATTATTTATTCAGTTTAACTCTTCACTATGTGCCTAGCCTCTACGTTATCCTTTAATATTAGACGAGAAACGACGACTAAAGTGCATTAAAACCTACTTTCAGAATTATTTACATTAAACATTCAGACCTAAGCAGATTATTACGCCCTCCTACTCGATACTTACTTTTAGAGAGAACGTAGTAGTGCCAACATAAATAAAACGCTCTATATACCTACAAACACTTACCTCAATGTCATGAGATGTGAAAATTTGCTCGCCCGTCTTTTTGTTAATCACTTGAGCCACTCCAATCACATCACCTTCATTATTGCAAATCGGTAAAGCCAAAATGCTGTACGTTTTGTAGCCCGTTTTGTTGTCCACCTCATAATTGAACCTCGGATCCTAAAATTACAATCAACAAACAAAAATCAACATCCTCTCACCATTCCTTGAATTTCATCTAGGAAACTATGCAAAAACATTTTTCAGTCGAGTTATTTTTTTGAACTGTTTTATGCCTCACTGGTCTACATAACCTCTTTTTTCCGACATTGTAGTAAAAATTAACACCCAAAGGCCGCCACTAACTGGAGCTGTGCAGTGTATAATAATGTTTCATGAAAATTTGTTGAAATATTTATACATGTATAAAGTGTTTAACTGTTAAAAAAGAAAGACGAGAATTTATTGTCAGTGAATTGCAATTTACAAGGCATAACATTTTATTTTTAATTAAATCTTATCATTGTTTTCTTTTGTTTTCATTGCGCGAATTTTGATTTTTTTTTGCTACAGCAATGAAAATGAAAAGGCAAAATGGAATTAAAATTGAAAATGAAAAGGCGAAATTGAAATATAGACCTTTAATAAAAATAAACTACTATTGCATGAACTTTGATTAATCCATGAAATTTTTTGACCAGTAGGCAAAATATTGTCGACTTCTTCAAGCCTTCATTAAGAATTTAAAAGGGGGTCGGCAATCAAATAATGAAGCTTAAAATATGATGAGAATCGTTTGTTGTATTAGATTCAGTAAGTCAAGTAAGTGTATGAAAGTCTACTATATAGTCTACTGTCCACTTTGGAACTGAAAGTATACATCCTATTCTATTCTAGTTTTAGTATGATTAGAGACGATGAGATTGACGGACTTATAATAGAAGGAGCCAAAGGCAAGGCATAAGCGAATTTGCTTGCGTCCTACGTTACATGTCACAGTTTATTGTCCATTCCCGTCTGGCTTGATAGTTGGATTGTTTTGCCAAGAAGAAATAAAAAAGATGTGAGTAGGAAGGAAAAATAAGGGCAATTTAGATAGTGTGGTGACAAGACAAGCGTACAAATCGAATGTAGCCAGCTCAGCTTGAGCAGACCGGACAGAACTGGAATAATAATTGAGATCCGCTCTGATAGAAAAAATAGGACGCCCGCAACAAAACATCGACCTTTGTTCTACAATAACAAAGCCAACAAAGACTCATTCAGAAACACTACAAATTGTACGCTATACGTGAAAGGTGAAAACATTTGTAAATAAGCGGGCACAAAGGTATCCCGCCGATACAATCACTAACAAAAAAGCACAATTTTTATTTACGTACTTTATTATATTTTTTCGTGTACAAACGCCGGTAATTATTGTCCAACATTTACTGAGATTTAATTTTTTTAAATTTTATCTTAAGTTAGGTCTTAATTAGTTTTTCTTCAAAATTCAATGTTTAAATAATTTTCAAACATACTTAAATAGTTTGTAAGTATTCCAGATTATGTATGATAGTAACTTGGTTAAAATATTTAATTTCCGTCTATAGATAAGTACGTCACAAAAAAACTTCAATTCAAATAAACTAAGACGAGTGCCTTATGTAACTTCTCTTGTCACATTGTGATGAAAAGAGGTTGAATTTCATGACGACCTCCTTTTATGCAAATGATGGAAACTGAAACTGTAACGATTGTGTTTCTTGGAAAATTTCCATTATTTCCTGATTAACATAAAGTTTATAGATTGGGAAAGGTAAGTAGATCTAATCTTAAGTGTAGTGTTTGGCTGTATTTACTTTATTTGCTCGGAGTCTAATTAGGAATTGAGGAGAATGCAAAGTTCAGTCATAGTTAAGGGAAGGAGGTTCACGTTACATGCAACAACGGACATTAATTTGGGTTTGGGGAGAAGATTAAATTCCTCATCCGTAAGCAGTGAGTAAGGAAAGTCGTGATTGAGTTAGTTAGAGAAGAGACGGATAGCGTTGACTTTTACTATCTCAAATTGAAAGGTAGCAAGAGCAAACAGTAAACAGAGTCAAGTCAACTGAAGGAGCTGAGGACTCGTATTACTTAGCTCCGAACTATTATTCTTCTGCTGTAAAGGAAGCCAACCATTAGGGTGGCACAACATCGGGGAGTCCTTCTTTCTACCAACAACACAAAGTACATAATACATTAAACGCTTGATTCAATCGGATTTGTAAAACGTAAGATTGACTCATTGTTTAATTCATTTCTCTATTGTGGTTGATTAAGTAACGGAATTAACAAACCAGGATTAGGTTATGCCACCACGGAATTAATGAGCAAGCTCTTACTCCCTAAAACTATACGTACATAATTTGACTCTAGAGCAACGGGCATTGAAGTAGATGCATGAATGTCAATGAAAATTACATTTGTAATACTTATTACAGTATATTCTCATATGCATTTGCATCAAATTGATTTTTCAGCACAGTTGGATCTCTTACAAGTGCATAATAATGGCTATGAATATATTAATCCCTGCTGTTCCTTTTCCAAATATAGAAACTCAATTTTCTAGGTTGACTCAGAACCAGAATTTACTAATATTAATTAAAATACCTCATCACCTTCTACTACAAAAATATTTTATTGTTAATTACTGCTTCTAATGGGAAGAGAAACGCAAAAGGTACCATGTAGGCAGTACTACGAGATATAAGCTAGATTCCTTTGTGTGAGTTTTACTCACATATTAAGTAAGTTTGTTTTATTCACGTGTCAAAAGAATTATTAATGCCATTTGCTGGAGTTTTAAAATGTCTTGACCTCTACGGGTATATTATTTTTAGTATCTAAGATAATAATATTTAAAAAAAACAGGTAATCTAAATCAGAGTGTGTCTAATTATTTCCTGTTACAGTTGTTACGGTCATTGTAGTATTTTCTTTATTGAGTTAGGTATTTTTGCATGAAAGTCCGGATGAAAGATAACTGGAGCTTTTACTGGGCAAGTTATTTATAACTTTCTATTTACTTTTATCTAAAGCTGTAATTTCTCGTTGGAGCAGTAAATAGGAATAAAATGGGGCGGCTAATATGATTTGGTAGCTTTGATCATATAGATAATATTACAGGTGCGTTGCTAGTGACTACTGACCCATTTACTTACAGAGCGGACTGTAATGAATAACAAACGAAAGGAAAAGTTGGATCAGAGAGAGAGAGAGAGAGAGAGAGACGAAGGAAGGAAAGCGGATTTGTAAAGAGAAAGCTTTTGCTACAATTTTATTTAGTAGTGCTGAAGGAGGAGTGTGAGACTTTCTCTGGTTTTCTTTCTCATTGCGTCTCTTCCAAATCCGTGTCTGCTCTATAGATAACTTTGAGGTCTGTTGTCTGCTATAATAACATTGGATGATATAGGGAGGCTAGTTATTTTCTGGACGAGCAAGGGCCCTACTACTGCTAAATAGTAATATAGTTTTGTGTGTGGATGTGCAGAGGAGCAAGTAGCAACCAGCTACACCGTTACGCTCTTCTCAAAGCTACAGAGTGGAAATTCAGTATTAACGACGCAGCAACGAGTGCCAGTGAGGTGATAATAAACTTTTTTACAGCTTGTTGTGGTTTGTTGCCTGCCTCTTTCATTTTCCAATAACCGACAAAGAAAATAGTCCTTTTGACTCTTCCCGAGTAGGTACTTTCACCTCGCCGAGCTTTTCTCAGGCCTGGCCTCCTCTACTAAAAACAGATACCCTATAACTAAGTACATACATATATCTGTACACTTCCAAAGGTCAAACTGTTACAGTCAGAACTAAATGAAAACAGGGCTAAATAGCTAGATTGTTGTTTTTCGCACATAATTTTCTCTTGCCGCTGCTCCTTCTTCCTTCTACTTTCTACTTTATACCAGTACAAGTTGAACGAGACGTACTTTCATTCTCCACGTACTTTCACTACCAAAAACTACAGACATTTCCCTCACTCTACTGCAGTCTCCATACAGTAGAAGCTTAAATCTTAAGATCCGTCCCCTTTTAAAAGATTACCTTTATCTTTATCTCCGTGAAGAGCTCCACTATCTCTACTATGGCTTTACAAATGAATTATAGAATAGAAATTAAAATTTCCACAGCCAAGAGATAGCTAAATTAGCTTCACATTGGCAATTACGTCGACTAAAATGAAAACCTTGCTCTAATATACGTGCAAACATTATTACAATGAAATGAAACGGAGTAACACACCCTACGATTTACGACAACGTTACCCTTTATCATTTCCCCCCAACTCACCTGATATTATTAACCAAGTCATTTATTTATGACACGATTTACGAATGCTCTTTTTCATTAAAAATCTGTCCTGATACGAAAATATGAGTACGGAGAGATTACAAATTCCTTGTTTCTCAATTTCACTATGCGGGTGACTTGTAAAATAAAAGTTTCAATTATTAATTCCATGCTACTGATATTATTGCGAATTTCGGAGATTATTATGTAAGATTAACCAGTGTTTGCATAAGGGAAAACTTAGCCTGTAATTTCATTCTCGTTTTTCATCGTTTGTATAATTCCTAGTCATATTCTATTGATATCATTGCGAAATTCCGAGATTATTACGCAAAATTAAACAGTGGTTACATAAGGGGAAACTTAGACTGTAATTTCATTTTCCTTTTTCATCCTTTGCATAACTCGTAGTCAAAGCTGCCTTTCTAGATTTACATAAGACAATTAAGACTTTATGTTTCTTTATTCAATCATGAACCATTGTAGTGTGCAGCTTTTAAATGGTTATGAAACAGGGATAATTTAAAATACGATGGAGAATAGTAAGTGTGTACATAAGGATTTAAGTTAGAATTACTTAGGGATAATGAGAGTATTATGGCGTCCTTTGATAGACAGATTAATAGGAGACGAGACTAAATGACTATGATAACTTATGTCAAAGCGAAAGAGAAGGAATGAACATCAATTGGTGCAATAGGATAATTGGCTCGAGTTTTCTTACTTGATAAGCATCTTTAATGTTGATTATCTCTTTAGTTTGAGCCACATGGCCAGCAATTCCGACTCCAAAGGGAATTCGTATTTCTTCAGCTCTCGTTCGTTTTAGGGATTCTTCCGCATCTGAAATAGATAATTAAATCAGGAGCATCACAAGGAAAGTCTCACAAACGGATACACGATTTTCAAAGAAAGTAAATTATTAATTCCTTTGAGAGGAATCCACGTATTTCCCTCCCAGCACTTTAGTCGAATTCAACGACTCGCCCTGTTTTTTCAATACACCGCTCTGTGTGTGCTAGCTTTGTGATCAAAAGGGTACCAAGGTAGCTAAAATTAATTCATTTCCTTTTACTTCCTATTCAACTTTAACACGTCATTTGCATGAGGTATTTACGCGAAAAATCCTCGTAGTATTTTGACGTAAATAAAAATGCAAATAATGCAGAACTATTTTTTCTCTCAACTTGTTTACGTCTTTAACTTTGAAAAGAAAGTTTTGTAAATATTATCTAATAAATAATGATCTTCAGCAATTATTTTTCATCAATACAAACAACTTGGCAAAAAACTAAGGACGTACAAAGTAGCCATTGGCGAATATTTTTATCAATCAATATCTGTGGAGGTTGAATGATTATTTCTAGATTGTTTTTAAATTGTAGGGGAAATAGAGGTGAGATGAGTGATTGGGTACTTACCTGAGTCAATGGTGACGTCAAATAGTTTAGCGACGAGATAGCGTTGCTCCTGAGGCCCTCTGGCAAGAAATAAGCTGCAGCGGTCAGCCTCTGTCAGGTAGCCGACATTCACTAGGATTTTGTGAGAGAGAGTGTCAATGTCCAACTCGTTGGAGATGTCTTTGACTAGTTCGATAAATAATTCATTTTCGTCCAGAAGTTGAAGGCGGGAGGCGAGAGTTTCTCTGTCGGTGATGCTCCCTCGTTCCGTCTTGTGTTTTGGGGATGAGAGCCACGACTGGAATCTGTCGGATGTGATGGAGTTCCTCTTAGATCGGGATCGGGAGCGATACATCAAACTCAATTCTTCGTCGTCGGCTGTGCTGCTATTTGCCCCGTTGCTAGTGCTCGTGCTGTAGTTGTTGTTATTGTTTGGGTTCTGAGGGCTGGAAACAGGAAGGGAGCCGACAGTGGCGGCAGACGTCGGCGAACCCTGACGATTATGGTAGGAGCAGCAGTTGAGCACTTGTCTCACCGTCTCCGGACTCGCCTTCTCCTTCAGCCAATTCTGAATGAACTCTGGATGCGACTCTAGATATTCTTCCAACTCGGACATTTTCGCCTTCGGCCCATCCACTTCCGCCATTCTGGTGACGAATTGATGGATGCCCCTTAATTTCACTCTTTTATTTCCTAGTCGTCTGCGATTTATATTTAAAAAATCTCAATTTTTCCAAAAACGTTTGTTCAATTACAAATTGCCCACTTCGCTGAACCCCATTTCTTCCGTTTTAGCTAAGTCCACTTCAGAAAATGGTGAAAGCGGCAATTATCTGAGTCCATTGTCTATTTAAATTCTATTAAGGTATGCAGTGTCTATCTTTGGGACCGTAAATTCAAGGTAAAATTGTTTTCTTTTTTACAATTCTCACAGTGCACTTGTAAAATGTTTTGTAAGACTTATTTTTTGAATTCAATCCCATTTTTCCAAATTCACACTTTCGAAGCACACTTGAACAGTTACAAACGAAAGGGATGGAAAGTTATTTTATTCACGGCATTACGCTATCATCTTACTGCCAGAGAACTCTCCGCAGCGACTTCCCACAAGCTCACACTTTTCTTTCCTTTTTCTATTGCCATCATTTTTAAGCAGTTTTTATCTCTGGAAACACGCAGATGCACTAACTTTCATCTTGAAATGAAAATCGGTTGGTAAATAACTTACGTAAAAGTTACTTTAGCTTCCAATACTTGACGTAAGTAGTCATGTGGGCGGGAGTCACACAGCATCAAAGATTCTTTTTGCTTTAAGTCATCGGTGGAGTTGATAGAAATCTGTCATTAAAAAAAGTCACCCCATACTGTTATATAAGTTTGAGGAAAATAACATCTTTTTTTAAATTTTCTATTTCAGCTACACACAATGATGTGTTACATAAGTACAGTTAAGTAAGTCTAATTTCCTAGTTACATAACAACAATTTTTTTGCATGAATTTGGGTAAATTGTATAAAGGAATATAAAATAAACCATCACAAATGGACGTAATACAGAGTAACGCTCGACGTAATAGTGTAATAGTACACTAGTAAAAATTAATAGTGTAATAGTAGTATAAATTGACCCCATTTTTATTCAGTGACCTACAATTGACCTCTAGATGACACACAGAAAATTTGAACATTGTAGGTCAATCCGTTCTAAAGTTATCGTGCACAGGGAGAGACAGACGGACGGACGGACAGACAGACAGATACAGCAAAAGCATACAGAGCAACTGCCGTACTCTGAATAATGACTGCTTCAAATCAACTCTTTCACCTTCTATGGGTACAAGTAATCAATTAGTTTTAATTTTTTGCAAATTTTTTCCCTCTAATTTATATGGTTAGAATGTAATTAACAATTGACTATTTATTTTTAATTTCCATTATAAATCTATTGTACCTTCTCGATGAATAGTCGCATGATTGAATTTATTTAAATCGTACATGCCATACATAGTAATCGTAGAATTAGGCAGGATTTGGAATTTACAATAGAATTGTAGCATTCTAGTTATGTTTATACTAAAATCTGGATAGAGTGGCATGTTTGAGACTGTTTTATCTGTTTACTCGCCATCCTAACTGAACAGCTATGTGTATTTAGGGTATTTTTGGAGCATTTTGACTGGTTGAGCTTATTTGGCTTATATATAAATGGTTGTCAAACTTTGCTGATAAATTAAGCTTAGACAAAGAATACTAATTGGCAGGCCTTAGCTATTTACATTTGTGTAGTAATTAAGCCCTGTGTACATAAAGTATGAGAAAAGGACACTAACGTCAAAATTCGGCTCTGTTCGTGGAATTCAGTGATAAAAACATGATAAACGCTTATCACAGAATTTCAGTCCTACTTCTAACTACTGTACCTACTAGTATAAATTTCATTAGCACTCTTAATAAACAAAAAAGAATTAGTAACAGAGTGTATACGTTTCGAGCAATTTGCACATAAAAGGATGAGAAAGGGTACATGCTAGAATTTCCCTTGTTCCTAATATGCTAAGTGATGGAACTGTGTTTGTAAATGAATTTGATTAAATTTCGTTTAGTGTACTAAAGGAGGAGGATTGGAAGCAGCAATTCAATCATGATATTAAAATTCATAGATCAATTTAGTATCTACTATAATAGGGGTTTTCGTTTGTTATATTTTGCCTTTAATTACAGTGTTAATTCTCAAGTAACCTCAGTAACACGATAAAAGGCGATAATAAACTAGAGCTGCAATTTAAATAATAATAATATTTTATAGCATTTACTTATAAAATTGCAATATTCATTTACCAAAAAAGAAGGACTTGTTATGATAACGAAAAGAATAAGAGAACTGGATGATGCACTTTCTAGTGACAGTAAACAGTAAGAGAATTAACACAAAAAAGCTTTTCCGGTGTTTTGATATTACTAAATTTTAGCATAGGAAAGGCATGACATGTTTATTCTCATTCGTGTTAATTCTCAAGTATGAAAATTAACAGTAACAAGAATTAACGCCAAAACATAATAAATGAATAGCGCTAATATAGTTCACTAACGTAATACATCGTTTACAAGTACAAAGAAGTAGGAAAGTAATTAGCAAGAATAGCATTAGTGTTTTGAATGAAAGGAGTTCTCATTTTGGCCATCGATGGAAAGTGAGAGAGAGAGAGAGAGAGAGAGAGAGAGTGATAATTAGGTTAGATTGACGCTGGAATTGAGTCCGTTTGAATGGTGAAGGAAGGGAATGTAAGTGTAGTGTAAGAAAAGGAGTGACAAGTTGGTAATGAAGTGAGTGCAGCTCTCAGTTGCCGTATCAGAAGAAGGCAATCCATAAAACATATTAGCAGTTACTGGCAAAAGCTTTCTGATGATTTAACTTTTCTCGCTCTGGTGACAGGGACAGACTGAGCAGTACAAATACACCTTAAACTTGCATGGAGCATTGTGTGTGTCAGTGAGAGAGAGAGAGAGAGAGAGCCTGTCGGAAACCTATCACATCACAACCCAAGAATTTAATCAAAAAGTAAGATAGATGATGGACGAATTTGAGACACGGAAAGTGACTAAAGCCTCGCTCCGAGCTACCTCTCCCTCGCCTTTCTCCATCCATTAAACCAAAGCAACGAGACTCAACTCCACACACGATACACACACCGCTCTTTACACAACTACACAAAAACCTATATACATCTACAGGGTGCCCTTCTTAAAATCTTCCTCATCTAACTATTCCTTTTATAATCACGATCCGTAATTTTTTCTTTTCCTTCATATTAAATTGCCACTTTTCACCTTTTCACAACTTTCACCAAAAAGCAAAACTAAAGTTGAATTTAAAAAGTATTTTACACCTTTCAGGGAAGCAAAATTAAAGTGGTGAAAAGATGGGAGTATTTTTTGTTATTGGTGGTAACGCCTCAAGAATTGGCATTAACACAGGGAAATGCTCCAAAGTTTCTAGTTTTAATCACCCTGTATGGATTGGTGAGTGTGTGAGAGAATTTTCTATGGTGGTGTGGCTATGTATTTACTTTAAGAAATCGTCGATAAATATTTGATAGATGTACGGGTTGAAGTTAAACTCCCCAGAGTTGACTTATTGACAGATTGAGGACGTCACGTTAAGTCGCCTTTGGACACACTTAGCCTACATCTCTTCTCTCTTTCTGTGCTCTGCTCTTGCATTCTGATGCTCTTGCATTCTGATATTCTGATACCTGGATGAAAAAAGAGCATTAGCTGTCCACATGCTCCACTATTGGCATGAAAGTCATGAGTAGTGCTCAGAATGCATGCGTATGTATTTATGTACACAATAAGTAGATAGATAGATACCTAGATAGTTAGTTAGGAGGAGGGAGAAAAGAGAGAGAGAGAGAAAGAAGGACAGGTAAAAGTAAGTAGTTGTAAAAGTAAGTTATATAGGGCATTCTTCGTTGGCTTGGTCTGCCTGGGATTGCATGACGTGCCATTGTATTATTTTCTATTAGGATATTACAAAGCATTGCTGTGGAAAAGAAATTTCTGATTGAAACTGTATCTGTGTAGAGTGCACATGTTGTGTTGGTTGGTTCCTTGGCTGTGCTAACGCAGTTGGTTCGTGTACATCAAATCTAACACAAATCCTGACAGATTCTGACTAAAAGTAAAATCCTGAATAATACATATCTATTATTAGTGTACGTGTGTGCTGCGGGCACCCTTCTTTGTATTTCGCCAAGGAAAGTCCGGATTTGCACGAGAATTTCCAAGGCACACTATATGCGACGAAGCATTATGCCTCGTTCATATTCATAGCTATAAATGTATTTGTACAGAATATTAGAGAGATGTATGTGATGTGTGTGTGTCTGTGTGTGTGCCTACCTCTCGGCTCTCCTCACTCACATTCGTTACTTAAGCATTACATTTCATCATGTGAGATAGAAAGACTACTCCGCGTCCGCGAGTACACATACATTGGCGGCATTTCATAGTGGACCCAAAAGATCCAACTCTGGATTCAAGAACATTTGCTCTAGCCTAAAGGAGATGAAATGAAGCACTCATAAAACGAAAATGTGAAAAGAGACAAAGTCGTTATGAATGTGTGTGCGTCACTCACGTTTACTATTTTCCGTTTTGCTTATTCATACAGATTGCTCTACTCTCCAGTGCACACCCAACAGAATACAATATTGCACACACACATTTTCTTCCAAACAGCAACACATCGCCTTTTTACACCAATAACCCACTCATCAAAATTCAAACACATTTCTCAGGGTTTTCTTCCTCGCTGGAATTATTGGGATCGCATCTACTACGTTGCTTCCTTGGAGTGCACCCTTAAAATTCCAACTCAAAACCATCAAAACTGAATGCATAAAATATTACTACTCCAAATATTTTCTCAATGTAAGGGCTGTTTTCAGATACTTTAATTCTGATCTCCTTGTCGATACCACGAAACAGATTCTAAATTAATGCACGTGTAGCTACTATATCCTGTATCATACATTACTTATTTTTCAAATAGCACAAGTTTACATCCACACGGAAATATGTTCAGTATCCATATAGGTATTCCAATTGCCAATTGTGTGGTTATTTACTATTTGTTATGAATACGATAAGGTATAAACCATTGTAAAAATGACTGTAAAAAGCAGCGGAAAAGGTAGAATATGATTTACCTACATATTTGAATTAAATATCTCAAACACACGGACAGACACTTACACAGAACATTCCCAAGCCAATGAGGTAGCTACCGCTATAAAACAGTTGTGAAAAGTAGCGATGAGCCTGTCAAAGGTCAAGGGGTCATTAGTCTTCCGATTGACTACATTTTCTACTGACACTTCCACACAGACTCCAAAAACAAAAAAACGCATACTAAATCTGAATAAAATATCCGAAACAGTTCAAGAGTTATCTTGTAAGGGAGGACAGGCAGACTGGCAAGGTATTCCTATAAATCATCTGTCGCTGCTTAATAATCATTTTTATGTGAGAGGATGGAACTGTGACTTAAAACTTGCAAATTATCAACGAACGTAGCTGCACACAATAATACTGTAGTGCTCTTAAGCTGTGAGTACCACAGAACTTTTACGAAGGCACCCTGGGTTTATGAATTTGTAGACCAGTGGGAAGGTCAAGGCCCGTAGGAAGGGGTCTGTAGTAGATAGTGGACGGTGGACCTCTATTCGAACATGGGGCTCAATAATATGAAGCTGTGTTAGGTCTCCCGTCCGAAAAATTGTCGATTAATGCAAAAATCGGGCATAATAACAATGTTATTGGAACATGAGTCAGTCTTGAACAATTGGGCTCTATCGGTACATTGGGCTACAATTGTAAGTTTGGCGATGTTTCAAAATTTGATGTCAGTTTCCTGAGTCTTTGCATTGCATGCTTTTCATTTGTATGCACGAGTAGATATTTATTACAATTCAACTACAAACGAGGTCAAGGATTGCTTTTCATGTTTTTTGCCAATTGCTTGTAATAATGCAGTGCTGCGTAGAGAGAAAGGGTAAAAGATTAGGATTAGATATTGTTTTAGAAAACTATAAAAACAGAATTTCCTTCTTGCTACATATGCAGAATGACAATATAGAAAAGTACTCTGATGGCCTTCAGAAGCAGAATGCACTGAACTGCTGCGTCGAAGTTATATTTCCTAAAATATTTATTCTCAAGATGGATGTTTAAACATGACGACTTTCTCTTTTCCTCGGGCGCATCTAATTAAATATTAAATGAAAAACAAAAGGCAAATACGATAAGCAGCAGCGTTTTCTTATTCCTTTTGCTCCAACTGTAACAGCTGGCCGCCAGCTGTGCGTAAATGTACTCGTTCCTTCGTTATTATTACATGAATTTATTATTGCAACCTCAACCAACAATAAAAACAAGTGCAACGTGGCTTGTTTTATAAATAAACATATCATTATCTGCTTTTTATGCATTTTTTGCCTGCATATCGTAGACTGTCGACGAATTGAACTTTTATTATCATAATATAACTTTCTCTCCTGGATGGAATGTCAGTCATCATGTCTGTCAAAGATTTAATTCAGATTATAATTATATAACCACAGATTTTGTATGCAACGTAGGAGATTTCGGGCTCATATTTTTTAGTTTACAATTCAAAATTAAATTCCAATTTTTCAATGTTGCTTTCGATATTTGTAAGACGATGGTGGTATTCCTTATTTGGCGCATGCTATATTATAATTGCAATATCTTTTAAGGTTGGGGTTGGAGCTTAGCTAAATGAAATTCTGATTGATTTGTAAGTAAGAATACATAATAGATATACGAGAGAATGGAATAAAGTTTATTCAATCAGGCAGCGCATTTGGGCCCAACGGATGATGAAGATGGATGGAATGGCAGACAAAAATCCCTTACGATTAGTTAACATGGCATTAACCTGAAAAGCAAAATGTTGTTGGAGCGTGAAAGCTAGTGAAATTGAAGACATTAGATAATGTGATGTTTGAATAGTAAGAGGCACGCTTGTCTGTGGGACACAATTTGTGAAGTTTATCTACCATGATGAATGTGTTACAGGGTTTTGCATGTTTACTGCTCAAACCTTGACGAAGCCATAATTTTAACATAAGAAACCCCATCGACGGCAAAAACTATTTTCCATATGGAAAAATGCTCTATGGACAACGGAATTTACTACATCTGAAAACATGTTAATTTACAATCAATTTCCAAACAACTTTTTTTAAATTATGAGATACCGTATAACTGGAATTATTAAGCCCCTCCATATAATTCACACTTCTTGGGATGAACTATTGTATTTTCGTGAAAATTTGACGCCGAAAACTAAATTTTCATAATTTACACTCTCCAACGTTCACCCCTAGGGATTGACCTATTTAATTGTCGCACCAAAGGCATTAGTTGAAACAATAGTTCAGCCTGGTGAACCATTTCGAATTATACGGTAGTTTTAAAATTAAATTTGTCAGTTTTTTTAAATGATAGAAAATAATTTCAGAGCAACGCACTAAAACATTAGCAATGAGATTGCGTTCAAGATTTATTCTGGCAAAGTTTTCAAAATTCATTTTGAAACTACCAGGTAAAGTTAGTTTTATAAATTTGCGTATTTTAGCATTTTCCATGGAATGTAAAGGAGATAATGCTGACTGATGTAATTTGTCTGTAACATTAGGAGAAAGGGGAAAAGGAAAGTGCATGGAGATGGAAAAGTTGTGTTCGTATCATAGCTATTGCCTAAATATAAAGTTTAAAGTGAGAGCTATAGAAAAATGGTTTACTAGGCACACGACATGGTGGTTACGTAAGCTTCTCTAGGTAGACGTCATATCTGTAATAGTGTAAAACAAAATTGAGGCTGGAATTAGGATTAGATGTCTCATAGGAAATAAGATGAAATGCGAGGAAATTCAAAGAGACAGAATCAAATTAACTGAATCGGAAAGGAAGATGGTTTAAAGCATCTCCGTAGGAAAGCTAACCATCTCGTCTACTATTGACTTCTTTCCTTTTTAAGATCCCTTGAAATTAAAACTTTTTTGTTAACAATGAGAGAATGCACTGAAACAGTTGAAGTGGCTATAGATAGACAGTGCATAGAGATGCATGCTTTATAGTCACTCCTGGAATAACTAGACAACTTTAAATTCTCTAATTCTACGGATAAACAAACTAGGCTCAGTAATTGCATTGCGTATCGGTTTTCACTGCACTACACGTACACGACACAGCTACCCAAACGAGATTGTTAATACCAAAATAAAATTTTAGATACGAGACTTGATCTAACGAGATCCAATTTCGTTTGTTATTTCATCCATTGTACATACGTACGCCATGTAGACATTAATAATACTAATAGAACTATGATAATATATACCAAGTATCAATATTGTTACTCCATTCTTCTAAATATAAAAGCAGAGAATGGAAAAGTACGTAAGTAGATAAATGCGATGCGCATCCTATACAACATCCTGTCACTCATGATTAGAAAATAATAAACAGAAACTCCCATATCCTTAATAAAACAAGACTGAATTCAGACTTTCCACACAGAGCAATCCAGAACGATATTTTTATATTTTATTACTACGTCTGTTGGGTTTCAACAATATTTAGGAAAATTAAAAAAGCACACAAAACGTGGCACACCATGAACGATCATGTGATAATTATGTAAACCCCAGGTAACTTTATGACAGTCGTGCCTTTTCCAATTTATCACTGTGGAAAATGAGACAGAAACTTTGGATCCGGTCTCAGATTTTATCCAGCATTGTAAAATGTCCTACTATGACAGTGGCAAAAATTGCAATTTGGGATTAATACATGGGACATTTATTATGGTGACGTAACTGATATGATCCACTTCCTTTCGTGTACAACTTTACATATAAAATGTCCTACTATGACAGTGGCAAAAATTGCAATTTGGGATTAATACATGGGACATTTATTATGGTGACGTAACTGATATGATCCACTTCCTTTCGTGTACTACTTTACATTCGACTTTGACGCAGGTTTATTTGATATGTGCACATTTTTGTGTTCCAATGAATATGATACGCTTAGTAAAAAGAACATTTTTGTGCCTTCAAAGTTAAAAGTCTAATTGTTATAAGCATTATTGATTACTACCTGTGCGTGCCTGTATGGGATTAAAATTATATCCCCGGTGAGGATTCTTACAGAATTTTACAGATATTATTATATATGTACGTATGGTAATTATTATGTGACAATGTAATGATAAGCATCCGTGCCGAGACCCAAGATAATAATAATATATCCAAGTAAGGGCGTATATACAAGTTTTCTAAGGTCCATTTTATATATTATATACAATAGGAGTATAGCAGCCCTTTGAGATTCCACTACGACATGTATGACAATAAATGGAGGTTCTTAAGGAAGTCGGCAATTATACTCCACTCATTATTACTTATGTCGTAAGTAGTAAGTATAGCTATGTCAAAATAGGCAATTCTTCTTTCCCACTCTGACAGACATTGAGTTGGCTATTCAAAAGTTTTCCATAATATTTCCCTGCATATAATTTTGATTCATGCAGACAGTAATTAAAGGGCAGCGTCATAATAATATGCAGATTAATAACATGGAAGATCTTTCAAGCGACGACGCTTTCTCACACACACAAAAGGTTGAGACTTCTGAATACCTAGGAATTGTAATTTTATCCTTTGATCGTAAATATCATGCTAACTCTTGTCCTTTTCCTGTCCTTTTTAATTACATTTGGATATTTGGACTCTCACTACTTTAGTACATTTCTGGAAATGAGTAAAACTGTCAAGGAACTTTTGAAATCCAAAAAAAATATAAAAGGATGTTTATGTGAATTTTAATAAATTTTGTCAAGATGCTTTCACCAAATGCCATATGGTTGTCTGAATAATGACTTTTTTCACTTTCTTGTATCATTTGCTAGAAATGTGGATGTTAGCAATTAATTGAATAATGCATGCAGTTCTGTTATTCCCACACAAAGAAGTTATTTATTTACAATTTTAATGTAAATCATAAAAATGCCTATTTTTATGCTATGATATCAAATACAATGGAATAAAGTTTTAAAAAAATGAATTCTTGAAAGAATTTAAAAGGCTTTTGCCAACCACTACCAAGGCTATTAACTTTATAGTCTGTAAGAGATAATTCTGCAACTTTTCACTAAATGTAAAAGCATCTGTGTTAATATATCTATGTAAATAGAACTATAAATAAAACAAAGCAAGTTGACATGCATATTCATAACTTGATGAAGAGTAAAGTTGGGCGAGACATTTGCAAAATTTGAGAGGGTGATCCTGCAGGATTTAAGCTTAAAGCCACACTAAATAGTAGCACGAGTCTAAAAAGGCAACTGGAGGACTTTGACGTAGAATGGGACTACTAGCTCAGCACAGCACGGTATATGGTTAATAGGGTCAAGCAGATTCATATAAATGTACACGGGCGGATGAGATAATACAATACAAAGGAGCTTTTCCCTCCACTCCTATCTGACTGAACTACTTAATGGCATAGAATGTGGAGGAGACAAGGAATACAATGCAAGG
>JABASI010001329.1:0-25958 GCA_019776505.1 Tomocerus nigrus
AATCACGTTTTTGCGATTTCCTATTTGAATTACACGACCCAGCCACGGCGCGAAGCTGCTTCATGCTATTCTTATGGGAAAATTTTAAATTTTTTGTCGCACAATATATTCTCCTATCTCAACCCGACTACCTTTCCTTAAAGATATACTGCACGCACAGGTATAAAAAATTGATTGATTAATGTCTCTAAAGTCAAATATGAAACACTTCTATACGTAGTCAGTGAAATAAAAACCCGCATTTATGCCGTTCCTAAAAGTGCTTAATTTATAATTTTACTAAAGCCACGATTTGATTTGATTAATGTTTCTAATGTTTTACCTGCTAATTTTGACAATAATTCAAAATAAATAAAATACCTACCTAGTATTATATTATACTTACCAGGCATTTCAACTGAAATGTATATGTTCTACGTGATTGTATTATTGTATAGTAGAAATATTAAATTTTTCCTAACAACGTAATAAGTAGAACAGTAAAGGGCTTGTTTCTGAATGAACAATGACCGCATAATTGTAATACAAATTGATATTATGATATTTATATCATTTCCACCATCGCTGGCACTTTATTAATTAATATTCTAAAATCCACGTTATTAAGTCAAGTACACGCAGATACTATATTCATTGGTGGCCCACACAGTTCTCCTTTCTTGTATAAATATAAAATATATATTTAAATTACATAATGTATTATTGCGTGATCGTGGGTGAATATTAATCTTTATATGTATATAGTTATGAATACGCACCTCCTTATATTTTGCAGATGAAATCATGTAGGGAATTAATCCAAGTAAACCTCTTGTGTTTTATGGTTAACATTGGTTAATTAAATATGTTTCATTATAGTAGAATTAGAATATGCATTACACTTAATGATGCATGCATGATTGATAATGGAATACTGAACATGCAATATAATGCAAATGGGAAAAACAGGCAAATTAGAATTAGAGAGGACTTTCCTAAGTAACTCCATGAGTATGTACACTAATTATGATAACATATCATTAGAATTAAGCTATGTAACAATAAATATATAATAATTTGTAACAATATTATATTTTATTAAGCTAAATACGGTAGATGTACGTTAGGTACTAATACATTTAGGTAATATTATATTCATTCATTTTTCCTTTTATTCCGAAACCGTATATTGTTAATTAGCACAATATTGAATAACCAAAACAAAAATAGGTAACTACTTGCCCTACTTGCTATACCTATCCAAAAATCCAAAAAACTACCTAGGTATCCAAATTATTAGCGAAATTTTGTTTCTATTTGCCTTGGTTTTGATAATCCAGTTCAATGGACGTATACATCATCAAAAAAGTTGTCAATGTTTTTGGAAACTAAAATAATAATAATGCATTGACTGTATTGACCATATTTTGTAAAATATGTACACCCATATTATATTTAGGGAAGCTTTGTTTTTTGGAAAAAAATGCATATACTGCACTGCACTACTCTACCGTACACTGCATCAATTGGGCGTGAAAAAGGAGTTTACTTATAATATAGGAGTATATTATATTATTATGCTACCTACTACTGTTCATTTAAGGTAATTCATTGGGTCATTGGAATGGTCAGTAATTAATTAGTGTTGTTTATCACGCATGGGAATTAGAGAACTTCGGAGGTCTTCCGAACAACAAAAACTGAATATCTAGTAAATAAATGAGCAAAATGTAAGAAGAGTGAAGATTTGTGCTTGTCCCTGTGATAATTACATGTTCATGTTTTATAGGACATAGCTCACTTCATGTGCAGCGCATCGATTATTTATTTAAGCAGTGGGAACTTATGGGAACTGGAAAATGGACTTGTCCTATGCGAGTGTACTCCTTATTTCGGTCGCCCTTATGGTACACGTGCGCCACGTTAATTATTGATGATGTAACATGTAACCACCTAGATGGAGGAATTCGTCAATTAAATATTAAATTAATTAATTAATTAATAAGTCACGTCTTTGATTTGGTGAACTTACCTTAACATTTTGACATGCATCTTCTCTTCATAACCTTTTGCTTAATTATTATCGTACAACTATTTACGTTTTTTACTTTTTCCAGTGCATTTTATAAAGTAAAATAAGATTTATATGATGATGTACACCAATTAATCAATTTCATCCAAAGACATTTACAAGTCAGGAATTTTATGTCCTTTCCGGTTTCTTTGCCAAGCAATATCACCCTGTCAAAAAATTATCCGCTATATATCAAGCGGATTAATATTTCCCCATTAGTTAGAAGGCAAACTGTACATCATATAGAATTTATACATATGCTCCCCAGATGGTAAACTTTACATCATCTCTCGATGAGCAAAGCTGTCTCTTAATTATAAATCTGCTCCATTCAAGTCATTATGGACCCAATTAAGTAGCTGGGCTATATAATTATTTTTCTTTCTTTAGTAGGCATATATATATAGGTATCAATGTGTCGTATCTCCTATGTCTACTTTTCTCCTGCTCGCAAATTTACAACGCTCGAAATAGACGTAGGTCTAACGTAATATGTAATTATGAATATGACTGCACTGCACTGCAAGTTTGATTTTTATGTAATTTGCAGATGAAATGTGTAAAAATCACCCAAATCATAATGTTATATGTTAGCTGCAAAGATCATTTATGAAATACATTAATAACTCTCTGTTCAACGTCGATGTCGATGTACTGACTGCTGAATCTTTCTGTTTGCGGTGGCTAGTGGAGGTTTGCATTATCATTGTCGTCGTCAGTGCATTGTATAGACAGCAGCAATCGGTAAAACTCAGGATAGCAGTCACACAAAGAAGTTCAATCAAATCTCGACTCTTTCTGTTCTTGGCCCAATTGATCTTTGCTACTGCATTTGTCACATAGTCCCAGCGTCCCACGCAGTTACGGTCCTTACGCTACAGTCAAGCAAATCAAATTAACGATTAGGCGAAGGGGTAGCTCAAGTGGCCAAAAATGGAGAAAAATGGGAATAATGACAATCGTCCTGGGACGAAGCGGAAGAACACGTCGTCAAATTCCGGTCATAGAGGTAAGTGGAATTAGTGGAGGGTGCTTTTGGAGAAACTATAAGCTGCAAAATTATCGATTTGTGTATTTTCCTATGCCCTATTAGTATTACCCTTTAGTCATCTTCGTAATTGGACCCTTAAAAGGATCAAAATTATTTTGCAGGTTTTTACTCGTCTACGTGTACCTAACCAGTTTTCCTCAATATTTGTGTGTATTTATCCGGTAGCACATTGTAGTAATAAAATTTTCATGGCATATGTTGGTCAATAGTTAATATAGTGGGAGTGGGCTAGAAGAAGCATTATGCAAGGTATAGATATCTCTATACGGAAAGTACAATTTACAGAATTCAATTTTTAAGATCAGCAAAACTACAGTAGAGACCTTCATTCATTCAGGTCTATAGTGTCGTGAGGTGGGGATTATCTTTAATGTCATTAATGTATTTAATTATCTTTCATTTATTTAATGTATCATTATAAACAGAAATTGAATATTACTTTTGTTCATAATTGCTTGATATATTTTCAATGGCACAAAATATTAATTTCGAATCTTGTATAGGTAAGGAGACTCTTGGTTGGTGAAAACCTCACCAAACGACAAACCCCATGCCATAAGCTAATTTACTAGTAGTATGCCATGTCATTATATAATGTCATCACTGCCATTATGAGTGATTCATCCTGAATTCCAACCCAGCCTTAATACCACCCATGCAGCCTTAATCCCACCCGTCCTAATCCCACCCGCCTTTCTTAAACTACCGGGGATTGTTTTGTGTGACTATGAAAAATGGTGACAAGTTGACAACTACATTAGGAAGCTTTTTATCATATTTTTAAAATGTATTACACACGTACTTAATTGTTGCATTTATGTCCTTAGAAAAAATCAGCAAAAATGCTGGAAAGGCTTCCAAAAACTTTAGGACATTGGGGAACGACGACAGATGCTCTTCGAGTGACGAGACGGCATCTGATAATGAGTAAGTTTTGATTTTGATTATGATACCTAGTATTACGCATTAGGATAAAAGAGTTTGACACCCTGAACATTGGAATCCATTATATGTTTAATCATGTGACGATTTAGCTACAATAGGTAATTTATTTAGGGCCGAAATGAACGGACCTAAAATCGGTAATGGGATTATAAATTTTCATATTTAGGTGTTAATTTTAAATGATATTGATTTCAGGTCGCTAGATCAAGATTCGCCAGTATCTAACACGGAAGTTGAGGCCTCGAATGATAATATCGAAGAACTTACCATTCATAAAATTGATCTTCAAAAATTTGGCAAGAGCAAGTCCCTGGGAAAGAAAGCAATTGAGAAGGTTATTGACAAAATTGTTGCCGCTTACAAGCAAGTGGGGCCAGTTGGAAACAATTTAAACGAAGCAAGAGGAGAGGATGGGGCACCGCCAGTGTACGTGGAATATAAGGGTGTCAAACTGCCAAAGTTGTGCAAGCAGGACAGATTCCCTGGAGAACAGTATTCTGGTAGGTTTTATGGACATGACCTACCCGCGCAATCAGGATTTGCAAAATCACAAGGCTTTCGCCGCAAAAAGTCACATGGAGACGAAATTGGATTTTATTACCGAAAAAATGAATTGTTTACTCTGAGCAAAGGTAAATATTTTAAGAAAATCCATTTACATTAATTTAAGGTTGTCTTGAATAATTGACAAATGAGATTGTTGAAAGTATTCTTTATGACTGTGTGCTATAAACACACACACAATTCGAACGTTGGCTTTCCCGTTCGGAGATTGTCTAATAAAAGAGTAGGGAAAATATCCCGGAGACGATATAAGCATTTTGAAAACGAATCGTGTCATAGGTCATTCAGTGCATATTTGTCTAGGAAAAATGGGAGGTCAACTTTTTTTTAAATCAATTCTGGGTCGAAAGTTTTTTTTTAAAATTCATTGAATTTTTTTTGCATGTAAATTGCTACTTAAGAGTGGGGTCCCCGGCAACAGCCGGAACGATTCTGACTATCTTAATACGTTCTAACTTTTTTTTTCACATTGTATCTTCTTCTAGGATACTGAGTCGTAGGACTACAGGATTGGTACTGCTGGAAAGCTGAATTGCTGCTACTTAGCCAGTCTTTGATTTTTCATTTTCTGCCCTGATTTTGAGATTAACTGTTTTAAATTTTACGTTGCTTATTTCTACTTTTTTTTCAAAAATTCATGATTCTATGTTCAAAATTTTCAAAATTCTATGTTCAAAATTCACTGATTTCAAAATGTCTCCATGTTCACTCAAATAAAAAGATGGCGATTCTGACTCTAGCACCTAGGATTTTCCCATTTTATCTAGTGACCGCAACTCATCTCCCGCAAACTATTCAAGGCAACCTTAAGCCGCGCCAGATTGTAGGGGCCAAATCTGTATTATTATTTTATTATGCGTGTTTGTATTACCTACCCGTAATTTCTGCACTAAGCCTGATTAATTATGTTCTGCGGAAACTGCGGAATAATGTTTTACATGTTATTTTTCATTGTACAGGTAACGCTTGGAAAGTTGTCCATGAATACGCCGACAGGGAATTTCCGCAAAAAGTAGCAGCAAGAATTCTGAGTCCCAAGGGTCAAATTGAGGTTAGCAGCAAATCTTTGGTGGGAAATGAAGGACGGAACCAAAGGAAAATGAAAAGCGCCCAAGCATATAATCCTAGACAACTTTTGGAAATCTGCACTAACTTCAAAGCGGAAAGTCGAAAGTTTGCGAGCATTTTAAAATTTTCTTGCTTTCAGAAATGCAATCCAAGTGAAAGTGGAGCTGTAAGGCTGCGAATCAACTTGTGCTCACTCCGCATCTTGAAACATCTCAAACTTTCCGACTATTTTTGCATTTTCAATCATTTTTCCATAATCAGCAGAGGGGAGGATACATTCCAATATCCAAACACTACAGTCAAGGAAGAAGACACAGATGCTCACCGGCGATATTTGGTACCAGTCACAAGGGAAAAGTCTAAATGTTTAGACATCCGTCTCGCCAATGAAATTCGGAAAGCGATTCAATCTGAAAAGAAGGTAACGATTTTGGGCCAATATGATTTATGTCATAATACGGATGTAACTGGATTCACTCTGGCCAAGGAATATAATTTGCTGTATAACACGAAGAGGCTACACACTTTCACTCAATACCCGTCCGTAGGGGACGTATTCAATATCATCCAAAGTGCTCAAAAAGTTCAAAAGAAACTTTTGAATGAAAGAAACCAAGCTACCATAGCTAAACCGGATGCATTTTTAGTTGCTTTGAACAAAGTGAAAATGTCTTTTGTCAATCACAATACGGGCGGGAAAAAAACTCAAAAACTGATTGACTTCATGGAAGGAAGTCTGGCAGATAGTCGAGGCAAAGTTCATTGGCGCATAAAATCAACATGGTGCACTCCGAAAGATGAATTCATCCTCATCCTGCACCAGCAATGGCTAAATATGCTCAGAAAATGTTTAATTGGAGATAATGACTCGGACAGGATGCCACTGGATTATTCAAATCAAGAAGAATTTTTCTCCCATGAAACAACTGAGAAAAATTTATTGTTTGATGTTGTAAAAGTAAAAGAAGACAAGAAAATTGTAATGTATTTTACAGTTAACAGCTTCAGGGGTGGTGACTTATCAAAAATTGGAACTCAGATCTTGAATATTGTCGACCACATTCAAAAGGGGAGCAAACAGAACAACCAAAACGACAAATCCGCAGAAATAAGTCAACTTGAAGAATTTTATGATGAAAGTCCCTCATTCCAAACTTATTTTCCATCTTTCAGCGAATTCATCGAGAGTCTTAGCACAGCAAAGATAATGCTCGTCATATCGGTTACTAATAGTGAAGATCGAGATTTCTTGAATTCTTTGGAAAATGAGAAAAATCTCAAGACCAAGATAGAAAAAAATGAATTGATCAGGCAGCTGACCTTGCAGGGGAAAACTAGAACTTTCGGGAAGGCGCTGGGGATTCCGACTAACTCTGCAAGGGAAATCAATAATATTTTGTCAGACCGGATTCTGAAAACTCTAGCTAAAGGCGGCTACATGGATCAAATGAGGAATATCACCACGCAACTACTATGCTGTAGCAGAAACTCCTTTCAAATCAATTTTAATGACGAATTTAAAGGAATAACGGACGAGAATACAAAATTGGATTTGGAAGACTTCATATTTCAAAATGGAATTAAGAATTTCCAGTCTTCTTTCGTTGCTTTGAAACCCAAGTGGGAATTGTTGAGCATTAGTAAGACTCTCATGCAAAACGACGGGAAACATTTCAAAATTTGCCAAATCGTGCCATCTGAAGAATCTAACTAAGCGTCCCTGGGGTAAAAATATTTAACGGCTAATTTATTTTATCTAGAATTCAACACAATATTTACCAACATTAATTACAGGTAATATTATGCTTTGTATTTTATACATACAAGTATTTCGTTAAAGATAATTACATTACATTTCTCAATTATAAGCCTATTATTAGCGAAATTCATTATTTAGATAGTAATAATCAATTCTTGACGAACCAAATAATATGATAATAGGTATAGTCAAGATAATAAATTAATAAAACATAAGATAATAATCAAAATAATCAAAAAATCAAAAAATATGATAACAATCAAAATAATCGAAAAAATCAAACAATCAAAAAATTCAAAAAATATGATAATAATCTAAATAATTAAATAATCAAAAAATATGACATTGTATTTAGGATCCTTTATAATATAATCAGTGAAATTCGTAATGTAGCGCTTTAGTTTGTATCTGTAAATATGTTAATATGTATATAAATAAAATGATCTTTTCTGAGTCAAAAAGTTTCCGATTTTGTATTCCATGACACCATATACTAGTACCTAGGTAAGAAAAATGAATATGGTTAGTTTGCATTTAATAAAACCTTTAGCTAGAATACTAGAATGTCAACAGCCTGGCAAAGCCAATAGGTACTAACGATTACATTTTCCGGTGTAACGATCCCATCACACAAAAAATTGCATCCAACAGCGATACAATAGAGTTTGCAGGGTGACTATTATCACTTGATCGTCGAATTTTAAGCCTACACCTAGAATATTCAGTCTTCAATTAGGTCATTAATTGTTTACGCTGGTAATAATTCGTTACATTTTTAGGCCCCGGTATAGTTTTAACCGGTAGGTAAATAGTTGCTAATTTCAATTAATTCAATTTCAAGTTAAATGTGATCATTTTTAGGTAGATATAACTGGGTAGCACAGTTCATCTCTGATGGACTCCATGTGCTGTTTCTGCGTTGATGAAAACAAAATCCAGTCCTCAGTCTAAAAAATGTCAAAGTGCCTTCGATATTTATGTGATATGCATATTACGCCTTATGCATTAAGGGTCGTCTTTGTACGTTTCTTGGAAATGTGTCAAGAATTTTTAATTTTGAAATTAGGCTGCATATGGAAGCGGAAATCAAAATCACAACCACCTGAAATAGTTGAAATTCATAAAATGATCATAAAAGAAATAGGAAGAGTTTTGTGACATAATTTACATGAAGTAAAATGAGTTCCTGAGTCCTGAGTAATGCGATAAATCTGGTAGCATGGTGTGCCAGTGAATTTACTGGAAACAATGTTCCAGATATCGTATAAAAATGGAATTCTTGGATAAAAATTGGAAAATGTGTATACGTTATAGTCTCTTAGGTTGCATCAAAATCAAAATCCCAAAAGGAAGGTAGTATTCATATTCATAAATAGATTTTAAGCATATTATAGTTTTAAATTAATGTGGAAAAAAGGTTCCGAAAGCACAATCATCAAATAAAACTTGTTTCGGGACATCTCCGGTAAATTCGCATTTGCCGTGCTTTTGGTCGTGACTTTCCTTTTGTGCCATATTGACTGGTACTACCGGCACGGTACCTTTTTATTTGTTTCACTGAAGGATTCCACTTATTGTTGGGTTTCCTACAAAATCGAGGTCGGTACTATATACCGAATGCAACATTGCTTAAAAGTTTCTTTATTTGAAGTACCTAATTCATGGCATTTTTGTCCAGTATCATTTTCGGCACAGCCTGATAATCATCTCCGCACATTTATTTCTGATCCTGCTAAAGCGTAACATTCGTATCCTTTATATCAGATTCTTGGAATCTTGCAAACGTTTTATTCATCAAACACCAAAAATCGTGGTTTGGATTTACATTTCGGTAAGCTATAGCCCTATAGTTAACACAGATTTGCAATGTAATGTATAATTATCTGCTGGTGAATCGTGCACACAAGATAGAATAAGGCTGTTACTAAAATTATAAAATAATTCAATTTTTCGAATTTCTTCTGTCCATTTCAGTCTTATTTATCAAATTGTCTAAATACATACTTTTAGCATTCTGTATTGTAAAAATGCTTTATATATTACTTCATTTCTAGGGGTCGCTTTTGGAAAATGTCATCTAAGTTGCAACAGAAAAGAAGAAATCCAAGCCAGGAGTATGAAACTGTAAATACGCAAAAACAGGAGGACTCAGGATCAATGGTAAGCCCAACACATCTTATAAATCTGTACTTCTGTACACATTAAACCTGCACTATATAAATAAAAATGACTTTGAAATACTTGGAAGTAAAAACTTCATTTGATTCATTATAAATGATGGGGATGGTCTCCTTTTACAAAAACATTTTTGTCAATGGTATAAAACTTTTTGGTGCCAATTTTATATTGTCGGCAAAAATTCCTTTCTAAACAATTGACATTTCACAGTTTTACACATTCCAATTTATTACCTACTATATACTAGAGGCTGTCTTAGAGTTTTTACTTAATCGATAGAAGGAATATCACAGCCCACAGCATATAATTATATTATTTTATATTTACATAGCATAGCAATACTATTGGGGAAGCCGAGGAAATGTCAAGTGGATCACCAGCCATGAAAAAGCAAAGGTTGACTACAGAAAACAGCTTAGCCATAGCCCAGGAACCGACAATGACGAATTTTTTACAGGGTAGCTCTGCGGTAAGTTAAGCAAATTATTTATAGTTCGTAGAATAATACGTAACAATGGCATAATTTATCCTTAAATATCCCTTGAAATACAATATTTGGTTTCTAGGTTAAATCGGCTGTGTGGACTGACATAGGAGACAAAACAAGAAACTTTGAAGATTTAAAAGATGCGTCGGGAGTTCAAGCAGACCCAGACCCCGAAGTGGACAAGAAAGGGAGTGTCGTTAGCAGATATGGACACATGTCATTGGAGGACTTTATCGTCAATTTTGCTGGCTGCAGACTTTCTGATGGATCATCCGATGAAGAAGAAGATCAACCCAATGCCAGCAATTGAGACGCGTCTCTCGGGCAGCAACAAATGCGCGGACCAGATCTCACCAATAATGCTACAATAAGGCCACGTGGAATGAATGATTGACACTTTCGAATATGAAGATCACTCATTATTACATATAATACGTTTGGATTTTTTAATAGCTATAAACAATTTTCTTAACCATCTTTTAGTTTATTTTAGTACCCTACTGTACAATTTATAGTTCTGTGATACGTTTATGAATATGATGAGTTTTTTTGGGAATTTAATGGATATGATTATTTAATAAAACTGAATGAATTTCTAAATGTTTTAATTCAAGTAAGAATACATGCAATGCAACAGTTTCATTTAATTTAATTTACTCTGCATATTATATTCTACCGAAACCCCGATATGCTCTAATTGTGAATTGTTGTCAAACAATAAGAAAGACAGACAGAGGGGAATGTCCAAAAGCACTTGCCCGACTATAACTTTCTATATGATTTAGGCTATGGTTCTCTAACTAACGATTGATAGTATATATACTTATAATGGATATGATTATTTAATAAAACTGAATGAATTTCTAAATGTTTTAATTCAAGTAAGAATACATGCAATGCAACAGTTTCATTTAATTTAATTTACTCTGCATATTGTATTCTACCGAAACCCCGATATGCTCTAATTGTTGTCAAACAAGAAAGACAGACAGAGAGGAATGTCCAAAAGCACTTGCCCGACTATAACTTTCTATATGATTTAGGCTATGGTTCTCTAACTAACGATTGATAGTATATACTTATTGAATTATTCGATTTTGATGATAACTGACTTACTTTACTTCTACAATTAATTTTTTGATCCAATTAAACTACATTTTCCTATGTTATTAATAGCTATGGAACTCAGAACTCGTTTAATGGACTTTTTTTGAATTTGCCTGTTTCTTTTCTATGAACACAAAAGCTCCTTACTAAAACACTTATGTTAGAGACGAAATCTCTTTCTTCATAGACCCGTAACCTTATGAAATCTATAACGTGTAAGAAAATTCCAAAACAATCGGTAGTCTTTACTTTTGAATATTTCAGTAATTTTATATAGAGCCCCAAAAAATAATTCGACAATTTTTATACGATAGACATAAGTTTAATTTAATTTTAATTTAATTTTTAATTTTTTAATTCCTTGCAAAATGCTTTCGCGACAGTTAATATACCTAACAGAAATTGCCATAAGAATAGATGTAATGTATGAAAAAATTCTTCCTTGGCTGTGGAAAATTCTAATATGTATCTTTCTGTAACTGATTTTTGTACAAACAATAAGCAAAAGAATTATGCGAATAGCTTAAAGACTATAATATAACTATAACAGCCTTGATTATCAGCAGGTATTTAAATAACATAATGTTAAATGCCGACTTTTAAATTAAAATGCATTTTAATTTCAATATTCAATAATATGAAAATAAGCAACAATCCGAAGAATTTCAATCCGGGTTCTACATCTCCATTTCTATTATACTAATTCAAGGTAGAGCACCGATTTCCATCACACAGATTTGGATTTGGTGGAGACGATGTAAGACTTATAGAAAAAATGTGTGAATAGAATGATGTAACAGCATAAAACAAATATCGCAATTCTGATAGATGTAATTGTTCTGAAGCATTCTTCTCCATTTGCTGCAAATTAAAAATAAGCAAATATTTAAAAAGAAAGTGCTAAAAAAAAATTGTTCTGAAGCATTCTTCTCCATTTGCTGCAAATTAAAAATAAGCAAATATTTAAAAGGAAAGTGCTAAAAAGTGTGTGGCGCACAAGTAACTTTCAGAGGAATTCTGCTAGATGAGCATGAATCGGATCATGATCATGCCAGATGAATTTGTATGGCACAAATCGAGAGATTTGATGTAAATTGTAAGGCATTGTTTAAAAAATCAACTGGATGAATTTGTAAACAATGCTAAGGTAACTGGATGTTATTACTATAAACCAAAAGTACATGCAAACATTGATGGATAGTTTTTCATAACAGAAGACATAATTATTATTGTTTTTATTTATTTCTATATGCTAAAAATATTTAATGTAATGTAGTGCCTAAAAATTCATCCACTATATACCTCTCAAGAACCTTAAAAAATCATCTAACCCCCGAATATCCAGTACCATACGAAAGTTACTTGTGTTACCATAACTTATTAGTCCGTAGCCAGTTTAAAAGCATTTAAAATATGAATTTAATTCTGGACGGATGAGACAAAATATTATATTAATTATACCAGATACCACACATTACGCCATTAAATATTTACTATTACTACTACTTAATATTTGAGTTTTTTTGAGAAAATTATAATTTTTTTCTGCTTACCTACAGCAACAGCAGTGTACACATTACCAAATAAACCCATAAGAAATTGGATAATTTGTAGCCCAGTTAGAGCCATGGACATGGGTTTGGGAATTCGGATATTTAGGGCCTGCAAGTGGAGAAATGATATAATTTTCATTAAAATTATTAGTTGTTAGTGTTGTCTGAAAAAACTCTTTGTTTTTAATAAGTCGTACCTTCAAAGCAAAATACGAGTACATTAACGAGTGTACTGTATAATTTACCAATACCGCGTAACGGGAACTTGGCTCTCCCAATTGGTACATATAAAATGACGTCCATAGCATGGTCAAATGATGAAAGCTGAAAATAGAAAAATTATTTACCTGAATGACTGATTTATAGATTATTTGAAATTCACATTGAAGATTAAAAAGCGAAATTAATTATGAATAATCGCAGTAGTCATCTTTGATGCATTAGACAATCGTATAGTTTTTTTATGATAGTAATAAAAATACTAAAATTGGACCCACTCGACAAATGTTTTATAAAACATCCTTAAAAATTAGGTTCATATTCATAATTAACTTGATAACATACATTCCAGTATTGTTATAGGTTTGTTTATATAGTATTTGATAATATGATAATCTGCGAAGTATTGCTAGAGTAATATAATTTGCAAAACGTACCAATGAAGGAAAGAAACTGGCTTCTTCCTCAAGACAAGGAAAACGGTGTCCCCCAGTTCAAATATTTTGGATAAAGTAAAAGCAAATGACCAAAACGTTTCGGGATAATTTATGTAGTCCCTGAAAATATTCACATTTTTACTAGCACAAATAGACTTTTACGGATTAAAAAAATAATGGTTATACACGTATACATAACATTACAGTATTGAAACACTTTATATTATACAGGCAATTACAAATATTATTTTAAATCTAGTCTACGTTATATGGAACGGATATCTACTGCGTTGCCAAATTATGCCATCTAAAGATTCTTTGAGGTCATGTTCTTAAAATAATTTACTTCTCCAATTCTCGTACAAAAAATCTTTTAGTAATAAATAATGAGTAATTGCAACTTTAAAAAGAGAACACATTTTTAGCATTCAAATGTTGAATGTATAGCGTTTCATCAATCATCGACTGAATATTTATTATAATATTATTGTCTTGTGTATTTATTACATCCTTGTGATATCACGTATCTATCTAGTATAGCTATAGTATCTAGGTCCAATAATAAGCCATAATTTACAATGTAAATAAAAATGCAAATTAAATGTGGATGCCTATCTGTAAATGTGAATAAATAAATATAAAGAAATGTAAATAAATATCAATAAAAATGTAAATAAATGTTTTTACGGGATACAAAGGGATGAGTAGAATTTATTTCCTCTTATAAGATGTAATAGCTGGGGCATAATCCTTGCAGCCCCACATATGGAGAAAACGGTTAAAAGTACATTCCAGATGAAAAGAGGAAATTCTAATTTGAGGGCTTTTCTGTGTTTCATCCACGATGGACTGAAATGAGCGAAAACCAAGTAAACTAAGCAAATTGCTGTACAATGAGGAAGGTGTTGTGCCGTCCAAAGCCTCAATTCGTTTCCATCGACCTTTTCAAACCAGAAGGATGGGACTGTTTGAGGATTGTCGTAGACCCAAGGCCGTAGACCGATTTTTACCAATTTTTCGGACGCCAGTTCCATTATTGATAATTTTCAAAATTACAATTAGCTGAAATCCTAGAATTTTATTTACTCTGCCTAAATATTTTATATTAAATGCTAAATACGAGAATTTTCCCTAACACACGCATATATATAGTATATATATATATATATATATAATTATTTTCCCTGATTTGCACTTGTTTTCCTCTCTGTATTTGCCTGTGATATTATATAACCTCTAAATAACTATTAATTATTGCTTTTATATGCGAGGATTTAAAATAGTGACGAAGACTTTCGTAGAAACAAAAGCTACCATCGGCTAAGATGACATTTCCTCATTACGCAGCATTATTATTTCACTTGATATTTCCGATTAAACCAGATTGCGTTTGTAAGCAGTAAAGCAGGCATAATTTCTCTGGAGGTTGATACACAACGGAAATAAGAGGGAAACCGGTTTTGGTTCCTGGACTGTTTACTGGACCTTTGAGACTTCACCGAAAAAATGACACACTCACACACTTTCAATTGTGCATTTGGAGTCTAAAAATATTACATTTTATGTGCATTTATTAACAAGTATGTAGGCGATAGATGGGAAACCTACGAAACTACGAAGCAATGTCTACGTTGTGTCGCAACAATATAATACGGGATTTAATCTCAACTGCTACTGTGTACGTGTGTAAGTGTGTACTTACTGTTTAATTCAGTCTTACACAACTACACACAAGTAGCATAGTGTAGGCACATTTTTTTACACTTTTTAGTACCTTCGTAACGAAATAGGTTTTGCTGAAATGCTTCACAAACTTCACATACTCATATGCATGACCTTTATTTTACATTTTTGCTTAACGTTTTAGATCTTTTCCATGTAGTAATGTATGAAAACCGTGGAGTCATGCGCCTTAATAATATGTAACATTTGCATATCATGAAGTGAGTTAAATACGTACAATTGGTTTCCAGAATAATTGCAGCAACATCCAATACAATCTTGTAATAATAAATAAATAATATGTTGTGCCAACTGAAGGGATATTTATTATAATTATAAGGTTACAGATTATCAACTACAATATTAACAATGAATATCAAGATACCTACACTAAAACAAATCTGAGTATTATTTGATTTGAATTACTAAGTTACAACCTTAAAGTGCATCATAAATACCTATATTTCATATGTTATGATGATGTAGTGTAGATTAACCTGGAGAATATTATTATTAGTAAAACTACTCCAATTTTACTTTCGGAGTCGCAATGTAGGTATTGTAGAAAAACTTTAAAAAAAGAATAAGGTAAGTGCCAATAACGAAGGATGAGATTTTGATAGAGTTGGTCGTCCTGAAACATTCTCCACCATTTGCTGAAAATAAATATGTAGAAAATAATTAATATAATTATAACTATAACTAATTAGGCAAACAATATTTACTATAATTAATAAAAATGAACTTCATTCATCGGAAGACTTAATCATGCATTATTAATGTCACCATCTAAGTCATCTTGGTCAAAAATAAAATATGAGGTTTTTTAAAATTCTGTACTAGCAAACAGAAAGCTTACCAAGGGTATTGAAGGTGTACGCATTCACAAATAAATCCGCAATAAATTGCATTATTTGTATTCCTGTCAAAGCTATAGATATCCATTTTGGAACACGAATATTTAGGGCCTATGAATAAATTATTATTTTTTCAATAAATTGTTCTTAATAAAAATTATTCAGTCTTCCAACTACAATTTGTACATAAAACTAACAAATAGCTAGGAATCCTTACTCACCCTGATCGCATAGTACGAATACATTATTGCGTGGACACTGAAATTAATGGACGCTACATAGCGACAAAAGGGTTCTCCTTCCGAATAAATATAAAAGGTCATCCATACCATCGTCATATGATGAAACCTTAAAAATAATAATTATTATTGTTAATATATATTGTTATAATTAATTAGTCTGCACAGTTAACAGACTTTTAGAATAAATACATTTCAGATTTATTAAGACTTTTGGTAACAATGGCCTTTCCAACTTCTGGCTATTTTAAAATTCTCAATAACTTTGATTTAAAGTAAAACTAAACCAATTTCTAATTGGTTAAAAACTTTTAGTTTCATAGAGAATTACCATAAGTAATTTTACGTGGCTTACCAGTGAAGGAAAGAAAGTGGTTTTTTCCTCAAAACAATGAAAACCGTGTCACCCAGTTCTACTATTTTGGATAAATTAAATGCAAACCCCCAAAATGTTTCTGGGTAGTGTACATAATCTCTGCAATGCAAAAATTAAAAACCATAATTAATGCGAAATAATTACATTCTAGCAAAAGTAATTTCAGCAGCAGGAACTTTTTAGTCCACAGTTCAGTCAGTCATTGTGTCTGTGATGATTTTGCTCCAATACAAATTAGTGCTGACAATTTAATGCGGATGTGTCTTTATATATAATATATTTTACGATTAATTTACAATTTTACATGCTAAGAAGTGACGATAATGACTTACGCGAAGCAGAAAGAACGATGAAATCCATTTGGCCGTCCTATTACTTCAAATAACTCGGGCAAAACTCGAGCAGCCCCAAAGATAGAAAAAATAGCCAAAAGTGCATTCCAGATAAAGAGGGGAAACTGTAAATTGAATGCTTTTCGTTGTTTCATCAAATGTGGGCCGAACCAAACGAAAATAGAATATACACAGCAAATTGCTACACAGTAAGGAAGTTGTTGTCTCGTCCAAAACCTCAATTCATTTCCATCCACCTTTTCGAACCAAAACGCTTCATATTTTTGAGGATTTTCATAGATCCAAGGCTGTAATCCAATCTTAACTAATTTTTCAGTTCCCATTATTGCGAGATCCACGGAATGACTTAAATATTAATACCTACTTAATACTATTATAGCGTGTAAAAGACCTGACTATATCTTACTAAATAATGCAGTAAAAGATTCTTTAGTTACTGGTCTAAGATTTGAAGGTGAAACAAATATTATTGTACGTGTAGCATCTGATCATGATTTATAAAACTGTAAGTTAGAGTATAATGGCCATAATGACATCCAGTAAAGTACTAGTACATTTCTCAGTAAGAGACATTTCCTTTCTAGACGGTAGGTTTAATTTCTCCGTTGTAATGCAAACATACAAGTTAGGCAGCTGTACTGAATTAGTAATAATATCTACTCACTTAATTCACACTGTGTGACCATTTTCCAGTTTACTTAGAAAACTCTTCTACCTGTGCATCCACAAACCAAATTACACCAAGTATACCGCTTTTATATCAATACCTATATACCTACTTATGTAATAATAGTGTCTCCTATAATAGTGGCTACTGGATATTTTACTTGTCTAAAGAAATAAGGACAATTAGTCGGTATTTTATAAGTGAACGTGAACGACAATAAACATTTTCTTTGCAAACTTTCATTTATTTTTCCTATAATTTATGCCCTCTAACCACTAAATTTAAAAATTCACATTACAGAATTCGAATTCTAAGACAATAACAAACTCTGCAACAGAAATACTAGAAAAACATATCGTCACTAAGTCACTATTACCATATACCAAAGCCAATCAACACTACTTACTCACAGGCTAATTGAAAGACACTTTATTATCACCATTCATTGCAAGATGCTAAAAAACCCACCACATCAACCTTTATTATTGGCTATTTCCAAACAGCCACTATTGCGAGTACAACAACATAATAATCACATTAAATCACTAAAACCTTCTTAAACAAAAATCGGGCCAAATGAAAATGGCTTCATAATAATCAATCACTCAGGGTAATAATATACATGAGGAATTTGAGGGAGATGTGATATCAACTAACTAGTTTGTGTATTTAGATTAAAAAAGGCTCTTCCTAAAAACCATATTACAAATTTAATAACAAGACTCAACAAATAAACAAAATTACAACTCATACTATACATACATTTAATTTAGAAAATGTTAACTTAATTTCACTGGTACCTAGGGCATCCGCAAAAAGGAGTTTTAGTAAAACTAGAAACAAATGGATTGAATGAAGTCTGAATTTGAAACACACAATGTTGACCTGAATCGGTTTATCAACTCCTGTCTTTTACCGTCATGCTTTCTTCTCTCTTCAGGATTTGTTAAATCGGTGTAAGCCTTTTGAACTTTGAGATGTAGGTCTCTGTACTCAACAATTTTATCTTTCGGCGCGCCGAAATTCTTATCTGTGTAAGAAATGACAATTAACTAACGAAATAATAAATAAGACGACATAACAATTTAAGGTTAATTGTAAAGGCCTGGACAATTCAGCAAAATCAAATAATTTTAAGCAAAAGTATACCTGGGTGATACTTTCGCGTATAAGACCTATACGTTTTTGCTATTTTTTCTTCCGTGGCTGACATTTTAAGCCCCAGGATTTCGTAATGATTGGGAAGCGTATTCAATTGTGACACCAGTGCTAGCTTCATTCTCAATTCAGGATTCAAACGGTCCAGAGTCAAAGCGCTCTGCAAAAATTAATTAAACTGGCTGATTATCTTTTTAGAGTTAATCAAATTAAGTAGTTATTTCCACAATAATTAATTTACCTCGTAGCTATTATAAGCATCAGCATAAAGTTCTTCTGTCATTTCAATGTCTCCTTTCACAAGGAATGCCTGAACATTATTTTTATCCAGTTCAGTCGCCTTTTTGCACCAATCCAAGGCCTCCTTATAGTCACGTGTCTCGTTATAGACTACGGCCAATTTAAGACATATTACTGCTTCTAATTTATACTACAAAAAGAAAAATTGTTATTGTTCAATGTTGGAAAGTCATCACAGAAAGCCCAAGTTCATATGTAAATGTCAAAATTTTCTTTGCTAACGTTTTTTAACGCAGAGGAGGAATTTATTATTTTTTGGCAATTGAACAGGCAATCTTTAATCCCATTATAGTTATAGGAATTTGCATGAAATTTTATATTCTCTCCTTCTTCATGCAAGGCAGTGATTCCCTACAAATAAAAAATCTAATGTAAAAACTACGCAAAATTATAAAAAACTCCTGCAAAGTTAATACAGTGAAGTGTGTGGTGGACCAAATACGATAATATCCTTATTTATTTAAGTACCTACCTTGAATTCTTCGAAGTCTTCTGACGGTTTCTCTGTCGCTCTTCGCACCTCCTGAAGGATTCCCATTGCTTCTTTAAGACAACCAGACATGTAAAAAGATTGCAATTGGTAGTACTTCGCCATAAAGCAATCCTCTTTATATTTCAATGCGGATCTGGTTCGGAATACAAAACAAACTTAAATCTTAATGCTACGTAACCCCAACATACTATTATTATTTTTTAAATATTTGAAAGCAATACAGGATAAACAATGTTTTTCCATGGATTTTTTGGGAGGTGTTGTAGTACTTACATGTGATGAAACTTCGGGTTTTAGCCGAAATAGTAAGTAAATAGTCTGGGGGACGTAAACAACTCTTTCCAGAGTAAAAGTAAAGGGGCAACCGTGAACTTGTATCGTACTGGAAAGGGTTGTTTACGCCCCTAAATATATTTCGAGGTTCCCCTTACAAAAATTCGAAGTTTCGCTACATGTACTAAAAGCCCCCCCCCCCCACCCCCCCCCCCCTCAAAAAAAATCCATGGAAACACATTGGGATAATAATGGTATACTTACACACAAGCAGATCGAGCTTCTAAATAGTTTTCGGTGTCTATATATGCTTTTGCCATTGCCAGGAAAAGAGTAGCGCACTTTGGAGCCAATTTAACGGCTTGGACGGAAATTTTTATTATCTAAAATATAATATACACACACATGGTAAATATTTATGAAAGGCAGATCAGACCAGTTTGTCAGTAAATCAATCAATCAATCTCTAACACCTGACCTGAGGGGCCTGGAAGTTGGAATCATAGAAATAATTACTAATATACATAGGTACCCTATATAACTATATCTCTCTGGTTGGAATGTGTGTGTAAAATATGTGTACATGCTCTTAAGGTTGACGATGGCATTATTACTAATGCACATTAGGTTTGAATTTCTGACATTTACATGCTAATCACACGTTTTTCAAAGTTAGGTTATAAGTAAGAGGTGTTTAAAGAAATTATAACACAATTATAGGCAAAAAATGTTTCAAATTTCAAAATATCTGCAAATCTACGCAATTTGAGCAATACTATTACTGTAAGAAGTATCTTCTTTATCAAAGGCATAACTAGGCAAGGTACCTAAAACTTTTATTCCATATTTTAAATTATATTTTTGCTATTTGTTAAATATGAAAAACTACACAGGTCAACTAACTGGCTATGAAAAATAAGTTAAGGTACCTCTTCCGGACTTGACAGACTCTTCGAAAGCGCTACGTACTCAGTTAGTTTATTGACGTTCTCCAATAGTCTCTTGAACTCCGAGGTTCCAAAATCCTGGTCAATAAAACTTTTATAACGTCGCCTAATATTTTCAATTAACTTTTTGCAGCACTCCCACTCGCCCATCGACAGTTTTATTTCCAGAAGCCAAATGTGACATTGATACTAAAATATTAAAAAAAAACAATGGACATTAAATTAAGACATTTTATAATTCCAACATGTACTTATTATTATTGGAATTTATTTAATATTAAAATAACCGCGATAACACTGCCATCTCGTTGAGCTAAATTAATAGCTGACCTCGCATCGTTACAAGCCTCTTGTAAATTGTTTAACGCATACTCTGAACGAGATTTGAGTAAATAGTTGACGTAATTCAAACTTCCTTCATCTAGTATTAAATTTTTTATGAACTTCTTTAGGTAATTTAATTGAATAAAACTGTACAATAATATCAGTAAAAGAACAACAGTTTTCCACATTCCATACCAATTGATCTTTTAAATTGTCGCTTAGCCAGTTCATAATTTTCGTTCTTGAAATCCATTTTTCCTGTCTTGGTATAGAAGATGGCTTTACTGCAATTAAAAACATTAGATGGTAAAGCAATGTATACAAAAATGAATGAGAATAAGACTAGCACAAATCTATACCCTATATACGCTATACACTAATACTTTATACTGTCACTGTTCTGCCAACCGAAATCACCGACAATGAAAACTAGCCAAGAAAACTATTTAAATTTTGTTATGTAGGCTAACATTTCTGACGATGTTTCTAGAATGATAAATAAAAATTTCAGTAATTTAAACAATTTAATTGAGATCACCAAACTTAAGAACAACAAATACAATGTTATGGGGTGGATGTATGCCATTAGTTCTTCTATGTCATTCTTATGTTAGGACAGGACTTGACAGGAGTGAGTACGATGACGATAAGACTGAGTTCAATGGGAGTCTTTAAGACAAAAGTCTTTATTAAGACTTTTTGACGATTCTTTTTAAGTCTCTTACATTAATTTTACCGCAAATTCAAATAACACTTCGCTACGCATGTTTTATTTAAATTGTAATTGCTTTTTATCGTAAATATTATAAATTTATTCCCGCAACGTTTGGATTTAATTTATTCGCTTATAACGTAGGTATGTGGTGAGCTTCGTTTTCATGGGCTATCCCTACAACTGCGTTTGTATCCCCCCAAGTTTGTAGGGGGTGTATATTTAAAAGGTACCTAAATTATAATAATATTGGTATCCTCATTATCAATTATACTTACCGCCTCCTTCGCCTCTCTTCTTCGGCTTTTACCTCGTCTGTGATATCCACGACTTCATCGTCATCGTCGTCTTCTGTTTCTGTCTCAATCTCGATAATTTCAATTGGTTTTTTTGGAGCTATTTCGACTTCCTGAAGAAATACAATATCTTCATCAGATTCACCGCTTTTGTCACGCTCGATGTCTCGCTTTTCTTTCTCGATAATTTCAGCTTGATTTTTTGGAGCAATTTCGATTTCCTCGAGAAATTCAACATCTTCATCAGATTCACGGCTTTTGTCACACTCAGTGTCTCGCTTTTCTTTCTCGATAACAGCTTGATTTTTTGGAGCAATTTCGGCTCCCTCGTGAAATGCAAAATCTTCTTTGGGTTGACGACCTTTGCGAAGCTCGATAGCTCGCTGTCGTTTTTTGGCTCGTCTTGGCATTTTTTTTTAAAAATCTCGAGTCTCTGGTCTACCTCTACTGCGTTTCATTTAAACAACCGAACATCAATTTGCCGTTACATTAAGCATTTTTAAGTTTTTGATGCATTGCATAAGATTTAAACATTATTATTATAATATGTAATATTACTATCAAAAATTGACTATAATATTTCTAATAATAACAATCTATATAATGTATAATGAATAAGAACATTAATTTAAACACTATTACACAGGCAGGCCGTGTAATATCTGCTTTAATTTTAAATTGAAACTCACCCAACTTCTGCAACTGACATCTGAAGAGAACTTTCTCGCAGAAATAAACAACACAGGCTTGACGAACTTTGAACTTGCTGCTAACTGTTGTCAAATAAAACAGAGAAATAAGACGCCGAAGAGAAACCGAAGAGTAGAGTCAATCAAGAACACAAGTTGCATGTAGCAGGCAGGTAGGTGAGTGAGTGGAAGTGAGTGGGTGTTCGGATCGAGTGAAAGCATAATGATTTCGTCGGACTCAACATTAACATATTATTGCGCATGCTTTTATTGGAGGGTGAGTAGGTACACAACCAGGGTTGTGTAATGTAGGAATGAAATTAAAATTTTATCATTTTATCCACCCACATTGGCCAATGTGGACAAAATGGCTATGGATGAAACTATGTAAAACTTTATTATTACCTATTTCTCCGGTCAATATGGTCAATAGGTGGAAAACCCCAATTTTGTCCCATTAAGACCATCACCTTGATATTCATCAGTTTGATTCGAGTTAATTCGTGATGTATAAATAATCATATTATATTAGTTTGTATTTTGAATACACACAGGTAAATTAGATGATATCTCATGTCTAAATCAATAAGATCCCAACTCTTGCACAATATTATTATGCGCATAATCTGTGTAAAATATGGTTAATAGTTCGTCTTTTAAAATATTAAATGAGATTGGCAAGGCTAATAATAATAATATTATTATTATTCAATCTTCATTTAGGCCATCTATGCGAATACCCGTTTAGGCTGGTAATAATTGGTGACTATTTTAAACCTTTGGTATAGTTTTAACATCTATAGTTGCTAATTTCAATAAAAAGTGTAATAATATGATCATTTTATTTTAGGTACATATACAAATATTAGTTAATCCTTATCAAATGATTCAAATGAAGTAGCACAGTTCATCTTTGATGGACCTCTCTGCTATTTTTACGTGGACGAAAGCAAAATCCGTTGTCTTTGATTATCTTTGTGAGAAAACGGGCCGAATATTTTGGCACTCTTGTTATAAATTAGGATCAGTGAAATTAATGTACGTGATTCCAAATCTTTGCCTGTAAAATTAAAAATAATCAATAAATTCAAGGACCAAGGACATAAAAAGATTTAATAAATGACAAAATTCAAAAATTATTTAATATGTCTATTACTCCTTCATTAAAGTTTTAGGATAATTTTCTTACGTAAAGCCCGCATTCCACTCGAAATTATCTAGAAGGCTCCATGCGGCATAACTCTGTACATTATTTCCATCAATTTTAATAGCCTTAAGCATCTCATTGATGAACCTCAAATAATAATTCACTTTTGGTCATCATTTGGCCCATTGTCTCCCCAGTCAGCCGATCCATTTTCAGTCACATAGAGCGGAAAATTATCATACTCGTTACTGATCCAGTTCAATATCCTTCGAAACCCTTCAAAAATATTATATATAACTTTTGATTATATTGATGTACATAACATGCCTAACAATGTTATACGACATTATGTCTGAGACTAAATACTTTTCTAAAAAATTAATAAAAAATCCTTAGGTGCTAAATGGACAACCCCAAGGGACGACGTGTAGCCAGTTAGCTGCCGTTGGTTCCCATTTCGGGTTTACCCAAATTCCTGTGTTACTATCTCCGTCATGACCTGGACTTCCACCATCATCATTTTGATAGACATAATAAGTAGTATAATGGTTCAAGCCAATGAAATCCAAGGTTCCTTTTGGGTAATTAATTATAATCAAAGTATAAACATTGTTTTTCATGCCAAAAATCGTTTTTACGCGTTCTTATCAGATTGGATCTCTCTTCATAAAATTATTGAGCAATAAATTATCTATGACAAACCATGCCATACATTACATAACACCTATACAATACAATTACCTACCAAGTTGTGCTTTGATTGATTTCTAGCATATATGAAGATTTCAGGGAAAATGTTGCTCATTTCAATCAATATTTTTTGTTGGAAAATTCCACTATTGAAAAATTATTAAAAAACTATACAAGTTTACCTAAACAAATCCTGTTTTGTTATTGTCGGTTTCCATTTTTTGGTGCTGAGTTAATATTAGACCATTATGTGTTTGAAAAAGGAATATATTTGGTTTAGGTATTTATTGCTTTGTACACATTATCATATCATTTAAAACTTAAATAAATGATTATGTGGAAATAATTGCACTTTCAAAAAACATTAAATTAAGCTAGGAAACTCGTAATAGAAAGAATAATTAAATTTCGACGGAGAAGATATCTAATGAATACGGCTTAATTGTGATATTATTTAATTAGTTTTGTTCATACCATTTATTATCCAAGACCATACTGGACCAAATGAGGGAAGTCTTGAAGAGTTTCTCCCTTCTGTTTCACTTTTTTTATCAATCAATTTTCTCATGACTGAAGGATAATCGCCACGAAGTAGAGGATTAGCAAACCACCCAAACTATGTAGAAAACTTATTTCTACAATTTGGACCTTATAGTATAAGTTCTAAAAGATATTGGAGAAATTGGAGGATACGATGAAGGAATTAAAGAAAGTTATTCCCATTTTAAATTGTGTCAATGATGTTAATATATATAGTAATCAAAAATTTTACAATTTTAATTAGAATCCGACTATTTATCTGTATATACCTACTGTAGTCAGTAGTAAAAGGAGATTCGTTTTTTACGTTTAAGTTAAATGAAACCAGGGAAACTACGGACCTTGAGGTGACGATCAGAAGCAGCGATATGCTCTGGATTTTCTCTATCAGTTGGTTCGAGCCAATCACTGTTTAAAGTAATTCCAATTTGTCCTTGTTGAAGTTTTTTAAATTTCTTTCGGTAAGTCCTGTAGACCAAGCCGTGAGATTTAATAACTGTATGTGCACACTGATAAGGTTTCTTGGCCGGTTCCTTTATTTCCGGAGGGAAAATCTTTAGAAATATTAGAGTTACACCATAGTTACATACTACATACTAGTAGGCCAATAAAGAAAAAACACACCCTACACCACAAAATTCATACAGAGATATTTAAGGTGCTGTTATACGATATAAAAAGATTTAGCTACTGAGGGTAATCACTATGGAGCTAAACAAACATGTAACCACATCAGACTATTCAGTTCCCCGTC